>BHDV01004816.1:155574-166019 GCA_005406045.1 Adoxophyes honmai
AGTTTTCTTATAGTTGTGCTTTATACCGCAATATAACCGAGTTCCACGCGGGCGAAGCCGCGGGCGGAAAGCTAGTCTTTAATACACTTGTAATAGAGATGGATCTAAAAGATTAAACATAAATACTGTGAATTTGTACCTACTTGGGCACAGACCTACATGTATGTATACTAATACTACATTTACTATTCAATGGCAAAATTTATCATACAACCTATTTTCAGCCTTCTGGTTCGAACTATAACCTATCCAACTTAAAAAGTCAACGAAATTACTAAAATATTACTGAAACAGCTAGTAAATTATTATCACGTTAAAAACCGCATCGAAATCGGCCCGTCCATTTGAGACCTATGTAGCCACAGACAAATTTTGACCATGCTTAAAATATCTATTTTTTGCGTCGCCGGTTAAGTCAAAAGGAATGCGTGTGCTTATGGTCCATTCATCCCTGTCATAGCCTATCTCAAGTACCTACTAAAGTCATATTTACCTCTCCTCCTCGACTTTGGCCCTCTGCGCGTGCACTTGCCGTCTCATTTGTCCTATTTGCACTTCGCTCAGCTTTTCTCTTCGCGCGCTGCAACAAAATGTTTATTAAACCATCATACACGTAATAGGAAGACGGGGCATGAAATAAGAAATGAACTACAAAATATGATCATTTTATATGATCGTGTGAAAGAGAGGGATTTATTCAAAGTACAATAAAAATAACACGGATAATGTCACGTCAAAACATCACGTGACTTCGTATACTCAAAACAATAATCACGGTGACACGGAACAATTATATGGCGGCAATACGGCGGCATTAATGTGTCATCGTGTCTTTAATATTACACCAAAATAAAAAAATACTGCTTGATTGCGAGTGACTTCCGAATTGCTTTATTAACTATAACTACCCCGTGGTAAGTTGCGCCTTTTCGCAAAACACACGTCGACATTTCGACGCCATAAATAAATAAGATTTCTTGGATATGTTACATGTCTGCTTACTAGAGAGCAACTGTAGACCGGACATTGAGAAATAAAACCCTTTGGGTTAACTCTGATGGTTCACATTTGATACGCCGGTAGGCCTAATTAACCTTGTCTTATAAATCACAGTTACTCATCATACCGTAGCACAGTCCAAGGTCCTCACCAATGCTCTCAATGACAGAAGCATTGCGTTTAAAAATGATTTCAACACTAACCACCGCTTGAAGCGATGTCATAAATCTCGATTTAAGTATGCGTTCTCGACTAGTAATTAAATTAGTAATTAGGTATACTCTACAGCCTATTGGTTTCGTAGTATTTCACGCAATCAATTTTTACCCTATTGCCAACTGCCAGAATGTTAACATTATAGGCTACGGTAAAGCGGAGAGTTAAAATCGTTCGGCAAAAGTAGAAGGGGTATGCCCAGTAATCCGTATTCAGCTCTATTCGATATCCGAGGAGTGAGGGAGTGGATGGCGACATGTTATTGGTAGATCAGCTGCACTTCACCTCCCCGCGTTGCCCCCGATGCGCCGATTACCCCTCTAGTTTCGTCGGGCGATCTTAAGTCGCCGCTTAATGTATACTTACTTGAGGTTTTGTTGTATTTCGTCGTAGTTGACGTAATGGCCGGTGGGACCCCACGCACTGTCCATACCCTACAAGAAAAATAACATTAGCAATAGCTGATTTGCCTTTTATTAGTCCTAAAATAGGATGCTGCCTCCATTGCCGCGTCGTGTCTTAAAATAGAAGATTGTCCTCATCAATGGCGTAGGTGTTCGGGGTATAATGTCTTTTGAGTGCAGCGGAGATTCTTGATTAGTCTCTTTAATAATATTCGGAAACAAGAATGAACGAACGACTTTTTGGTGTCCAATTAAATTTCCTGAGAAAGTTCCTAAATACAGGGTACATATTCGGGCATTTGAACCTCCGTAATTATTTTCAACGATTTTTCGGTTAAGTCCGGACACAAGCCTGTTCGCAAACTCGGCACTACGACGGCACGAAGGTACAACATCGCGAGTTGGTAAACGTTCATCGCAGAATTTAGATTGGACAAGAATAACCAACAATCATCCGAATTGTTGCAATTTTTGTGACTTGGATGTTTTGTATTCCATGTCTCTGGTTCCTCTTTATACAAAGCAATGAAAAATTGAATCATATAATTGTTCCATTCCATTTCGTTCCAGTTCTTCAAATTACTTTTCGTTAAAAACTCAAAATTTGCGACTTCATCCGACACGCGTCCTGTACCATCTGTTTCAAGACGGTGCGTATTAAAAAGAGCTGCGACGAAGATGGCACCTCGCATTTTGCTCTACTAGTCGGTTAACTATAGTAGATTTGTTTAGATAGTTAAAACAATATAAACAATCTTAACGTGTCTTTTTATTTAAACGTACACTTTACAAATCGAAATGTTTACATTTTACAATTTAGGTATGAAAAATCATTTACTTTCATAATTGAATTTTATGGTGTAACGATTTTCATTTTTTGACTGTGTATTTCAATAAAAAGACATGTCAAGATTGTTTACATTGTTTTAACTACCTAAACAAATCTATGTAGGTACTATAAAGCTGGCACGTAAAACAGACGGACGCATTGCATTTGTGTAGTAGGTATCTGTGAATTAGCACGCGGCGTGACTTTGCACAGCATACGTATCATGAAAAGTCTGCCCTATTTGATCAAAATTTTCGTATTAATTTTAAACATAGCGAAATTGCACAAGTGTTATACTGTGAACGTGCTAGCTTTAGTTAACTGACCTATACAATTTAACGACATATTGTCGTCGTCGGCCTGCGGCGCGCGTTGCGAAATAACGACAGGTTGTCGTGCGTGGCGCTGAATGGGTTTAAAAGGCAACTGTTTTGTTTGCAGTGTTGGTACATACCTGGTGCGCGGGCGCGGTGCGCGCGGGCGGCGCGCGGTACGGCGGCGCGCGCGCAGACTTCTCCGAGCGCTCGCCGCTGCTCTGCCTCGTGTGCGCGACCTCTGGCCTGCTAACAATATGGAAAGGTTGCTATAGCTATAATCACTGTCACGTTCAAATTAATAACAAAAAATGTCAGACATTTGCATACTTTAACGTTTTACGTTTTGGTTTAGGGGTTTTGGTATTTCTGCATGAGGTACATGACGTACTTTCTTCGCCAGTCGGGTAAAAATCCCAAAAAATGTATATTTTGACAAAGTCGATTGGTTCAAATATACAGGCAAGAGTGTTACTTAACTCTAATTACCATACTAATAGAAAAATACCATACGGAATTTTTGCAAGAACTGATTATATTTTACCTCACCTACTATCAATAAGTAAGTAATTTTATACTGTTGGTCTGTTTAGATGTATGTCATTGAATCTATGGGTAAGCAGAATATTTTTAAACAAAAATACCTAAAACCATGTTTATTTTTAGAAATAAATCAACAAATTAGCGCATACTTGTGAGAGTTCTCTTCCATGCGTTCGTCGCGGTTATGCCGCTCCAGCGCCTCCCGCGACAAAGATTTCTCCGAAGCTCGGCCGGGTTGAGATCTTCCGTATATTTCCGTCTCCGGTTTTTTGTGAGGCTTGCCGATTCTAAAAAAACAAAACAGTCATTAAAATTCGTTGTATGATTCCCGGTTTCTCTAGATTGACTGTGCAAACAATTAACTGATGCGGCAGTTGTTTAGTTCACCAACAAGCTTAGGACAGCGTGATGCGATTACTACATCTACATATGAGCGCGAGACAAACTATACCTGTCATCAGAACATGTCAAAATTCAAAACTTTATTTAGGCAAATAGGCTCCTAAGATCACTTTTACACGTTATTTTTGATTCTACCAGCGCTTCGGAAAGACCATCAATGCCAAGAAGAATGCGCCGCAAAAAAGTTTGCCAAGTGGCAGAAAGTAATTTTTACAAAACAAAAAAAAAACAAAACAAAATGGTAAAAAATTGCGCGCGTGTCGTCTCGTACTTTGCTACAGGGTCCTACAGGGTCGTCATTATCCTCAACATTGTCATACTACTGGTGTAGGAGACAGTACTAACCGGAACATAGTGGAGAGCGACTTGAGGAGCGAGGGCTTCTTGTGTGACAGCGAGGATTGTTGCGGCGAGCCCCGGACCATGCCGTCAGGCACGTGGTTACCGTCCGTCAGCCAGTGCTTCAGGGCTAAAACAAAGGGTTTCATTTACAAACTCGTAATATTCATATTCATATTCATTTATTTGGCAAAATCCAAGTACATAAACTAAGTACTGGAACCCAGGTATTGGCGGTTTAGCTTTAGTAGAAACTAGCTTTCCGCCCGCGACTTCGTTCGCGTAAATTTCGGATTTTGGGGTCGTAGGTTTCTGAGCCTATTCATTACAAACAAACAAAGTTTTCCTCTTCATAATATTAGTGTAGATGTAGATATCTAAACCCAAATATTTAACAGAATCCTTTTTTTTTTTCAAAATAAAATTTAGCCTATGTTACTCGTGGATAAAGTGGCTTTCGAATGGTCCAAGAATTTTTAAAAACGGTCCGGTAGTTACTGAGCCTATTCATTACAACCAAACAAACAAACAAACAAACAAACAAAGTTTTCCTCTTTATAATATTAGTGTAGATAAGAAAATAATGAACAAAACATTTGTCAGTCTTTTTTTCGACGGTAAATTGTTGGACGGGCTGGTCACCGCAACTCGACGACTTAGATGTTGTCATGTGGTATTTCACACAAACTGAAGAAAATTTAAATCTTGTTTAAACAAACAAAGTAATCTTAAAATCACAATTTAATTCGGCGATCTCTAAAAAAATACATACATACATACATACATATACTCACGCCTGTATTCCCAAGAGGGGTAGGCAGAGCACGTGAATTCGAAAATCCAGTGCCACGTTTAGCAATTTCAGGGTAACCAGATGGTCAAACGTGATATTGCAGTGACAGGTTGCTAGCCCATCGCCCACAATACACTAACCCTTTCCCAGAGTCGACTCTTACGACACCCACGGGAAGAAAGGGGGAGGTGCTATTCTAACCCGGCACCACACGGGGTCTAAAAAAAATATTGAAATGAAAAGTGTCTTACGTGGATGCGCCCGCGCGTAAATAGGCTCGTTCCGTGGGTTCCTTTGGTTTTCTTGTATCGCTGTTTGCAACGACTCGAGACTGGAAGACTTCCGCATGCCCAACGACGGCCCCACTTGCGTTGCTGAAAAATAAGTCAAATAAGATACTGGCTCCAGATTTACTACAATTGCTCTAAGACCCCTGCAGTTAGCAATTGGAATTGGAACACATTACATTCTACAATCACTGAAGAATATTAAACTGTTGAAAATATTGGGAAATATCTGTATCGTCTTTCAGTAGACCTTGCAATTTAATACTGATTTCTCCGTAATTATGCAAAGTTGAATGACTAATCTTGATCCTAGTCCTAGACTGATCGGTCACAAAATTTATTTATGCCACTGTGTGCCTCGCTGCCCGACTAGCCGCCGTGCCTACAGTGCTGATGGCCTCGCTACTCACAGTGCTGCGCCTTGATCTCCTTGATCTTCTTGTAGGTGCCGGTGGCCTTGGCGTCCATGGCGGCGTGCCGCTTCTCGGACATGCTGCGGCGGCCGACGGCGTCGCGGCTGAAGCCGGCGCCGCTCTCGCTGCCTGACTCGCCGCCTGTTCCCGCACCACCCGTGCTTCCTCTGTAAGGTTACGACCAATTTTACATAAACATGGTGAGATAGTAGTTCTTTACGTGACCGTTGCATAATAAAAGGTATTAACACGTTCGCGTCCGGCAGCGTTTCACAGAGCCCTTAAGCTATGCCGGGCGAAATTATCGTGGTCAGGAGTACGAACAACATGGTATGTGTACAGATATGTGTCACTGGCATAGCATAGGGGCAAGAATTTTTTGGTCACAGACGTTGTGTCACCGGACGCGAACGTGTTAAGTAATAGTTAAGCGAGGGTAAGTTAATGAAATGAGCCATGAATAAAAATTACCTCGGTGTTGTGCTGTAGTCCTCTTCAATGATAACATTATGGTGCGCAGGCGGCGATCTAGACATATGCACGTGCCCTAAATTAGGTCTGTAATGGTGCCCATTTGTCACAGGTGCGTCTATCTGAGTTGCCATATAATAACTCTCATTCCTTAATCCAGTCAGTCTGTCTATCACAGGGTTCCAGCCATCAAGGCGGCTCCATTCGAAGCTGTCTCTCTTCGGATCATGGGGTACTGTATCTTTGTCTCTTTCTAAGTAGCCTTTGCTGTCGTCTGATTGGTTGGACACCCAACTTGTGTTATTGTTTATGGTGATGATGGAAGCATGTTTCTTGGGTCCTCTGGAGTCTGTACTGTTGTCTATGCTGCGTTCCTTTTGGTGTGTTTCGAATTTGTTCTGATTGTGGTCGAGTGGTTTGTTCTCTTTGTCCGTGTTGTAAATGACTGTGTTGAAGGTTTGTGAACTGTTGTTGTCGGTGGAGGTGGTGGAGTCGTTTCCGTTGGGTGGTGTGTCGTCTTTCCACCGCGCCAGACTATCCATACTATCTGTAACAATAGACCATATTTAAAATACTTTAGGTATGAGCATCTAATTCTATAATTCAAATAACAGAACATTCTGAAGACTTATCAAAGTGAAAATGCAGAGTTGAGGTCTAGTAACTGTTTCTTGAGATTTCACAAAATTTCAAAAAGTCATCGTGTTTTTTTGATTTAGTCAGGAAATCTCAAATAATCAAATTAAATCGCTCTCCACTTACCTGTTCTTCTAGCGATGGTGAGAGATATGCTGCCGTGTACACTCGGTCGCGAATGCAGCAACGCGCGCCGTAGCGTTTCCATCGCTTCCGCGTTCGACTGTCCCACTAGAGACACGTTGTTTACGCTCAGCAACTGATCGTTAGTGTGTAATCTGTTAAACAGAGAATCCAATTTAGAGAAGTACAATCACAGGTACAGGCACAATAACTCTCAGAGACCTACTCCCAATTTTATTTGACAATGTTCGACTATAATGTCAATGTCATAGAATATGCCATAGATCTTTAAATAAGCTGTTCTCACCTTCCATCTCGTGATGCGGCACCGCCGTGTAACACTGATTTGATGAAGATGCCCAAGTCCTGAGGGTCGGTGCCTACTGTCACCTTGCCTTTGACGCTGATGCCGAGCCCAGCCTTCTCGGAATCATGGACAGGCACGTCCAGCCGCAGGATAAGACGGTTTCGGAGACTTAACACCTGCAAATGACAAACAAAACTGTTTAGATACTTTTCGGGAATTGGGAGTCTTGGCTGATTCGGATGTGCTCTTTGAGTGCTATTGTTGACGTTATTAGAAATCAAAGTTGTTATGTGGAATGTGATTGTTTTTTATAGCTATCGTCGCATTTAGGCATCTGTTCTAGGTAGTTCTCCAAAAGAGGACGTTATTCACAAATTATTTGCTAAACATGAAACTTTCAAGAGATCCACTCATAGTGCAGTAAAACCGATAGACTCACATCTTTATATCGAGATTATTTCATCTTGTTTCGGGCAGATTTGCGAACCATCATCTCCTCTCTTCATCATTGCTCCGGTGATGGATCACGAATTGGTCCAGAACATGTTGAGTTACTCTTGATATAAAGACACGAGTGTATCCATTTAATTTCACTATGGTTAAGCAAAGTTGTAACAGCAATACTTACAGAACTAGAACTGGAATTTAAAGCTTCTTGCAAGGCACTATCTGGAGACTGGTCCTTTATCAGGTCGTCCTTGGAAGAACTCTTGGGTATGCGGCCTCGCATGGAGCTGCCTGCGTTCTGGTTGAGCACGTTCACTATGCTGGAGACTCGACCGTTTTCCACGTCTACGGGCTTGGAGTGTCCGTTAGGAATGCCAATTGCCTTTTCGGTGTACTTCGTTGGACTTTGTTGTGGCTCGACCCTCTGTAAAGCAAGAGTTTGTGTGAACAGATACACAACTTCTGAATGTGGAAGTTTACTGTTTCTATTCTATCACTAGCTATGGAAAATAATCAATAGCCATGTCTTGTGAATGCTATCGTTATCCTACGCAACATTCGAGTTGAAAAGTTATGTTTTTTCTTTTAACAAATGAAACTCTGATAAAAATCGGTCAAGAGCGAGTCGGACTCTCGGTAAGGGTTCCTTACAAAAAAACTGCAAAAATCACGTTTGTCGTATAAGAGGCCCCGTAAATAATTAATTTATTTTATTTTTAGTATTTGTTGTTATACCACATACTTAGTCTGTGAAAATTTCAACAGGCTAGCTAGTACGTTTCGTGACAGTGTCGCCTGGCGACAGACGGAGGTACGGGTGGAGAGCGAAGTCTCAGTAACAGGGTCTCGTTTTACCCATTTTTGTACGGAACTAGGGTTCCGTACAAAAATGGGTAAAACGAGACCCTCAATATGGAATATATGAATGGGTAATACTAGTATTTGAGAAATAATAAACCGCATTGTCCTCACCTGAGTCCTGTTAGGAACGGACCGTTCTACCACGATGTCGACAGTGGAGTCTGTGGGGGTGTTCCTCAAGAGCGACACAACTTGTTGCTGCGTCAGCCCGGACACGGAGACGTTGTTCACGGAGACCAACCGATCGCCTGCTCTGAGCCGACCGTCCGTTACCGCGGCACCCTGGAAGTTGTTAATAATACTGTAGCTACACAATCATAGAACTTAACCTTCCAACTATACAGATTGAGTTAAGAAAACATATGCAGTTAATAAAAGAAATAGCAGTTGTAGTTGATTGATGTAATTTACGGACAAACGGACACCCTGAAGCACTTCATGTTGTCAGAGTTGTGAAACTAAGAGGCAGCTAGCATGAAAATTAATTATAGTAAGTGCTTCTATTTTAGAATAATTTAAGTCGCTTAGGATGAACACCTACATCATATCAATTAATGATGAAAATTTAAAACGATTCAGTTAGATTAAAAACTTCATTAATTAATCCTTCCATCCGATCGTTTCATAGGCCACACGCGTTGCCGTCTATTGTAATCAACCGTCTATCAGATTGTTTGTATTGAACTCAAATATCCAGTTTAGATCGATAATGCCATGAAGCTTACTTATACTGATCTAGGATAAAAATAGCTTGAGTGCTAACATTAAAAATAACAAATACATTAAATTATTCGTCTACTTCAAGTACGTGGAAGTCAGCTTAATCAAGTCAAGTAATTTCAATGCATCAGTTCACATCTGCAGAGTACTTTGGGATCTTATAGATATACTAACCTTGGGAAGAATATTCTTAATGTAGATAGGGCAGTGCCCACCGGTGGGGTTGTCTCGAGTGGTGATGGTGAACCCCAGACCCTTCTCTCCTTTCACGAGCGTCACTGAGACGGGCTGCGTCGCGTGCGAGGGCTTGCTGCTGGGACTCACTGGGATATCTTGGCTTGATATTGCGCGCTCTGTGCTTCCCACTGGAAGGGACATTATGGATTTGGTTAGACTAAGCACTTGAGCACGTGATTCGCACTGTGCGAGCGTGAGGGCAATATTACTGCACGCGTGCGACAGAGATAGATAGCAGCGTGTCAACGCACGAATTACTCTGTGCTCCGCGACCGGCCTTTAGTAGAAAGCAGCCTAAAGAGTTGTAATGGACAGTGTAAGAATATGTAAGGAACTTTTCTGCCATTACCGAGTAGGTACTGGTATTTATGACTCTTTACTTCATACTAAGTTAATGGATTTTGTTAATGACTTTATACATTAAACTGTTTTAAAAATACTTATCTAATTAGATTCCATATTAAACAGATTTCCAAAATAGTTTAAATAAATAACAAGCACTTAAACTCTTTGAAACTTCTTTTTACGGAAAGCAGAACCCTAGTCTACTAGGAATTCCTATTCCTGACATTTCGCGTGGGGAAAGAACTGTTAGGACTTATCTCTAATTCTAATAGGTACGTACCTTCAGGTAAGAGATCAAGTGGTCGTTCTTGCACAGGGTGCACACTGGCAACATTGACGCCTGAAACCCATCGCAGCATGTCTTCCACCCTGTGGTTGGAGGGATCGGTGGCGGTGTCCTGCCCTAGGGGCTCTCTCCTTGCGTCCCGGGGAAGACTCTTGCTGCCGTAGCTTTGGACTCTGTCTGCTGCATCCAGCCATACGCCGCTCCTGAGAATAGAACAGTGACGAGTTAGTAATGGCGTGAAGAGGAATGGTCGCCTTTTTTGTGTAAGAAGAGAGTTATATCGAAGCAATAAATGTGCCGTTATTTGATGATCCATTACCACTCTGAAGTCTGAAGTTCACTGCTTGATCAATATCTGAATTAAATAGTAAAGCACCTATCTATTTCTCATTTCATTTACTTTGTAGTCCCATTATCTCGTCTCATGTAAAGATTCCCGTGTGGTGCCGGGTTAGAATAGCACCTCCCCCTTT
>BHDV01004823.1:0-12576 GCA_005406045.1 Adoxophyes honmai
CGAATCTGGGAAAGGGTTAGTGTATTGTGGGCGATGGGCTAGCGACCTGTCACTGCAATATCACGTTTAACCATCAGGTTACCCTGAAAATGCTAAACGTGGCACTGGATTTTTCAATTCACGTGCTCTGCCTACCCCTCTTGGGATTACAGGCGTGAGAATATGTATGTATGTATTACTATAACTACTTCACGTGTCGTAGCCACTAGCACAAATTTAGGTTTAAAATAGATGTAAAAAGTGTAGTGACCGGTTGCTAACCTTTCGCCCAAAGCTTACATAAAGCTCTATCGCCTTAGCCACTTCTCACGACGAACTACAAGGCGTATTTTATGTTTTTTTGACTTTTACATTTATTTGTTTTATAACAGTTTATCGTGCGGTGTTGGGTTTAAACTATCCCCTCTCCATTTCTTTCGCGGATGTCGTAAGAGGTGGCTAAGAAAACAGATTAAGGTACGATTTAGGCATCAGACTAGCAGTCTGTCTCCATTATACTTATTTTATCTAACTTATACACTACAAAATGAGCTAAAAATGGATATGAGACGTTAATTTGTGGTTTTGACTATTTCGTTTAAAACTCTCCCGTTAACACTACCACCGAAACCTACCCATATTACAATGTTCATTACAAAAAAGCCGGTAAGAAATGGTTACCCACATTAAGAATTTCCTGGGCCATAGCTTATTCAGCATCGTATCGCAAAGTAGCCATTACGTGCTCCTCGCCAGGAAATTGCTTTTCCCCGCACTTCATTTCTCTTGTAAATTTCATTTTTTACCTATTCATGTGGCGTGGGCGGTTGCAGGGTTATACAAAGAGCCTTGGAGCTGTGGGAAGTTCTTAATGCGATAGCGGAAGGTTTTAACCCTTAAATGCATCATGTAGGCATGTAACCAAAACAGTCCTTGACAATCTTCGGTAAGGATAGGTTCATACTTTTTTTACTATTTTTACAACTTTTTTTACTATTTTTGTGCTTATGCCGTCGTGACCTGTGCTATTAGTATTTTTTAAAGAAATTATAATCGTCTCTATATCATTAGAATTAGTTGGTTTCATAAATATTGAGTTACTTGTGTTGAAAGTGGTTGTTGTTTTAGTTTTTACAGTGTCGCTATTTAAATGTTTATTTTTATGTGTGGCATCAATGGATTCACCACTTATTTTACTCTGATTAATGTAGTGATCGTTGAAAACCTGAGCAATATCCCTAGGGCGATTAATCATTTCTCCATTCATTTTGATCTCTGTGATGTTTTCTTTGATATTTCTATGTGTACATCGTATTCTATGCATGTGTGAGTGTAACGAACGCCCGTACGTAACTTAGATGTATGAGTTAGTTGCAAATAAACCATCAAGCAAAGCACACCAGTTCGTTTCCTTGCTAAGCCCTTCTAGGGAACTTGGACCTTAACGCACACAACATATGGTCGAAATCGAACCGGATGCAATACTAGTGAACAAGATACGACCCGGCCGGCGAAAACAAAAGAAGCGCATTCCTGAGCCTATTCACCGCTACGAGTGCAAACATTAAGTGAATTTAAACATTAATATCAATTATTGTGATTGTGAAAGTGATATCGAAGGACGTTAAAAGTATAAAATATGGCGGCAACACTACTTCAAGCCTTAGAAGATACGGCGTTATTAATCAAGAAAGCACAAAGTAATTTGAAAAAATGTCCGCAACAACGATTAACAAAGGGATATTTAGAAGTACGATCGCGATGTATCGAAGATTATTGGCAATTGTTTAAATCACATCATCAAGAATTATTGAAGGTTGTACCTACCGCGGAACGCGGGACGATACCGTACTTCTTAAATGAAGATTATTATGTCATCGAAGACCTTTATTTATGCCTACAAGGAAGTATAAAGGATACAATTAGTGCAATGTCACAGGGGACAAGTGCAATAACGTCGGATGTTTCGATGGCGGATAACGCTCACCCACAAGTTAAGTTGCCTGCAATTCACTTACCTACGTTCGCCGGTAGTTATGAAGAGTGGCCAACGTTTAACGATTTATTTATGTCGTTGGTACACAATAATACAACACTTAGCAAGGTTCAAAAACTTCATTATTTGAAGTCAAGTATCGCTGGTGAAGCCGCGGCGCTGTTAAAACATGTCACAGTTACCGAACAAAATTATGAACAAGCCTGGGACGCATTAAAACGAAGATTTGGTAGCAAGAAAATTATTGTGAATTCCCTATTGAAGAGATTATTGAACCAAAGAAAAATTACAATACCTACAGCCACTCAACTCAAGAATTTACACGACACTACCACAGAATGCTTGAATAGCTTAATAAATCTGGGAATATCGATTGACACTTGGGATCCGTTTATAATATTTACTATTGTAAGCAAACTAGATTCGGACACACACAAGGCATGGGAAGAACACATATACGATACAAATACGGAAGATTTGCCGGAGTGGACTAAACTACGATCATTTCTGGAGTCAAGATTCCGTACGTTGGAGTTAGTTAACCCTGCTACTGCTACCGTCGTCAAAGATAAACCTGTAAGAGAGAAAACGTTCCACATGACAGCGCCAGCCAAGGTTTGCAATTTATGTAAGGAAGATCACACATTATGTCACTGTAAAGAATTCACGAAACAGTCGCCTGCTGAGAGAATGGAATATGTGAAGAAAACAAACCTGTGTTTTAACTGTCTCCAGCCCGGGCACTCATCTGCACGATGTCGTCTTCAATTCACCTGCCGTATATGTAAGAAACGACATCACACTTTAATTCATCAAGCGAATAATGTTGAACAAACCACGACACAAGCTCACCACAGTCACGTGACCCCCCTCCTGCGCTCTGACGAAGACCTGCAGGAAAAAGTAAGCGACGTCGAAGTGTCGTCCAATCTAGCGTGCAAGAAATCCACTGCATTACTTGCGACGGCGTTAGTTACTGTAAGAGACACCGAAGGACACGAGACTACACTTCGAGCATTAATAGATCAAGGGTCACAATCAAGCTTCATAAGTGAACGAGCTGCACAAATGTTACGAGTCCAGCGAAGACCTGCAACGGGAACAGTTACCGGCGTTGGTTCTACGCAAACAAGAATCAACAGCATGGCGCATCTGCAAATTATGTCAAGGCATGACTCAAAGATGGCACTAAACCTGAAGGTTTACATCATGTCTTCGAAGCTAACGGCGCAACTACCCTCGAAAACAATCAATTATGACCCGATGCACTGGCAACACATACAAGGCCTCAGCCTGGCTGATCCGAACTTCTATCAGCCAGGTAGAATAGACATGTTGCTGGGAGTTGAAGTGTGTGCACAAATATTTAAGAGTAAGATAGTCAAAGGTCCGCCAGGCTCTCCATGCGCTCAAGACACAAGTCTAGGCTGGATTCTATTTGGCAATGCAGAAGACACAACACACACTTCAGAAGAAGACATAATTGTTATGCATCATCAAATAGACATTGATGACCTGCTAAGAACCTTTTGGGAGGTAGACACAACTGATTCGAAGAAGATTCTCACAAACGAAGACGTAAAATGTGAAACAATATACAAAGAAACATATACAAGAAATGAAGAAGGTAGATACATTGTTACGTTACCGTTCAAAACAGATGAACCACAATCTCCATTGGGAAATACAAGAGAAATAGCACTAGTAAGACTAAAACAACTAGAAAGGAAATTCGACAAGAATGATAAGCTAAAAGAGGATTACGTCAAAGCAATTCAAGAGTTTATAGATCTGAATTATCTTGAGGAAGTACCAGAATCTGAAGTATCTAATCCAGCTGTATATCATCCCCATCATGCTGTGGTAAAGGAAGAAAAGGAAACTACGAAAACCAGAATCGTCATCAATGCTTCATCCAAAGGAACAAACGGCATTTCATTAAATGATGAATTAATGATTGGCCCACACCTGCAAGAAGATATGAGAAACATAGTCATGAGGTAGCGCATGCGACGTATTGCGATCATAGGGGACATAAAGAAGATGTACTTGCAGATACTCATGAACCCTAAAGACACCGATTATCTTAGGCTACTGTGGCGCAAGGACCCCAATGATCCAATCAAGGACTATAGAATGCTACGTGTCACATTTGGCACAGCTTCCGCTCCGTACTTAGCAGTCAGAACCTTACAACAGGTGGCAGAGGATGAAGGCAAGTTCTTTCCTGTCGCGTCCAAGATAATCCGAGAAGATTATTATATGGATGATCTTATGACTGGCCTGGATACAGTAACGGAAGCTTTGGATACTGCCAGACAGATAGTCGCAATCCTGAAGAAGGGAGGATTTGCGATGCAAAAATGGGCATCCAATAGCACAGAATTCCTTAAAGAATTTGCACCTTCCGACAGAAGCACCCATGTCAAAATTGACATAGAACTCGGTGGAATAATCAAGGCGCTGGGACTCTGTTGGAGCTTGGGTGATGATACATTTCAGTATACGCTAAACTTGCCTGATATACCGCAAATTATTACAAAAAGAAACATACTGGCTGAAGTACAAAAACTTTTCGATCCGCTTGGCTGGTTGGCTCCAGCTTTGTTGCCTGCAAAGATAATAATTCAAAAACTTTGGCTGTTGAAAGTGAGTTGGGACGAAAAGGTGCCAGAAAACATTAAAGAAGAATGGTTAATGATAAGAAAGAGCTTAGAGGACCTCAAGCATATCAAAGTAGACCGATGGCTACATACGTCGAAGGACTCGATGAAGGATATCTCCGTACATGGTTACTGTGACGCGTCTACTCACGCATACGGAGCTGTGGCTTACTTACGAGTTAAAACAGAAGACGGCGAATATACAACATCTATTCTGGCTGCGAAGACTCGAGTCGCTCCTGTAAAGCCAATGTCAGTACCACGGCTAGAGTTATGTGGAGCTGTCCTGCTGTCAAAACTACTGAAGCAAATAAGTGAAGCGATGCGCATACCTACCTCTCAAATGTACGCATGGACGGACTCCACGATAGTATTGGCCTGGTTGCAGGGAGATCCTAATAGATGGCAAACCTTTGTTAGAAATCGAGTTGTTACAATACAAGACAATATTCAGAACCAGTGGTGCCACGTTCGCTCCCACGACAATCCTGCCGACGTAGCATCCCGAGGAATGTTTTTAAATGAACTGCGATCCTGTAATCTGTGGTGGCAAGGCCCGTCCTGGCTGAAGAAGCAGGATATTGAATTCTTGATTCCTGAAATTGAAGAAACCGAGTTAGAAGCAAGACGAAATACAACATCTGTTAATGTTAAAATAAACGAAGAGGTTACAGAAGATAAAACCTTGTCTGCTAAATTCGTAGAATATGACACCTTGCGAGAGTTACTGAAGTCCATAGCTTACTGCAAAAGATTTCTGCAACACCTGAAAGAAAGAAGAACAAATTACTCTAAGACACTAACAACGGAAGAATTGGATAAGGCTTTACAAATATGTATAAAGACCCTACAAGAGGAAACATTTACTGAAGAAATAGAGAGATTGAAAGAAGGAAAAACAGTTGGCAAGAATAGCAAGATAAAATCGTTAAACCCTTACCTTGACTCGAACAATATCCTCAGGGTGGGCGGTAGGCTGCGACACTCACCTTTAGATGACGAAAGAAAGAACCCGATGATACTGGGTAAGGGCAGCCTTACCAAACTGATCATAGCTGACGCTCACCAACGTACGCTGCATGGCCGACTGCAACTTACAATGAATTATATCCGAGCAAGGTACTGGATACTACAAGCTAAAGGGCTAATTAAGACATTTCTGAAAAAATGTTGGACATGCGCAAGACTTAACGCAGCTCCGAGAGCACAGTTCATGGGTGATTTACCGAAGCAAAGAGTGACACCTGCAAGGCCATTTCTGAATAGCGGCGTTGATTTTGCTGGGCCTTACTCGATCCTAATGTCAAAGGGGCGAGGAGCTAAGACTTGCAAGGCATACATTGCGCTTTTTATATGTATGGCGACCAAGGCCATACATTTGGAGTTGGTAAGCGACTTATCATCTGAAGCCTTTATAGGTGCTTTCCGAAGATTCGTGGCTCGTCGGGGCCGTTGTAATCATTTGTGGAGTGACCAAGGCCGTAACTTTGTTGGAGCTAGTAAGGAGCTAGCAGATTGCTATCGAGAAGCGATACTCGAGTTAGATGAGAAGATCATTGACCAGTTGGCTGCGGATGGGACCCAATGGCATTTTATCCCAGCGTATAGCCCACACATGGGAGGTCTGTGGGAATCGGGGGTTAACTCCATGAAGTACCACCTGAAACGGATTCTTAACGCCCATTTGACGTTTGAAGAAATGACCACAGTACTATGTCAAGTAGAAGCCTGCCTTAATTCACGTCCATTGTGTCCTATAGATGACCAAAATCCCGATAGCATGGAAGTACTTACCCCTGGGCATTTTTTGATTGGCGAAGCACCTATCACAGTACCATCACCAGCGTTAAGAGACACTTCAACTAACAGTTTGGGTCGCTGGCGCCATTCGCAGAAGTTAGTAAATGATTTTTGGCGTCAATGGCAACAAGAATATTTGTGTCGTCTGCAACAGCGTCCTAAGTGGCTTAAACGTTGTGCAGAACTTGAAATAGGCCAGATTGTGCTTATTAAAAATGATCACTTGCCCGCAGGAAAGTGGCAGCTAGGGCGCATAGTAAACAAACATCCAGGTGCAGACAATATAACGCGTGTGTACAGTGTAAAAAGTGGTGATACCATTGTAAAGAGACCTATTCATAAGTTATGTGAAATGCCTATAGATAATAATGATTCTTAATGCTATTGTTGTTATTAAAAATGTAATTATTTCTTGCATGTCAACTTCTGTTTTTCGATTGTTAGGTACAATTTGTTGTAGTTTAGTATTATATACAATTTTGTACCAAGTTAAATTAAATTTAGGCACGTAATGTATTAAGTAATGTATCATAGGGAAAAGGTTGATAACCTTTTGGTGGGCGGTATGTACATCGTATTCTATGCATGTGTGAGTGTAACGAACGCCCGTACGTAACTTAGATGTATGAGTTAGTTGCAAATAAACCATCAAGCAAAGCACACCAGTTCGTTTCCTTGCTAAGCCCTTCTAGGGAACTTGGACCTTAACGCACACAACACTATGTTTTGTGTTATTTATTATATTCCAAGTGGCTTTCGACTTGTTTGAAGCGTTTTTGAATCAGTGCTATTAATTGAACCCAGCTCTAAACATGGTCCTTCGAGCCGGATAATGCAGCAGCAGCGCTTAGCACCCACCAGTCAGCACAGCATGTTTCCCCGAGTGCACAGCAGCCTTACTTTTTAAACACACATGATTTCCCACTTCAATTGAAAATTTGTATACATTCAAAGATGAAGAACAAAGAATTAGAAAGTAAGCTATCACCCACCGTGTTCATCCATGATTCGTTCAAGTATATTTATCTTAATGTCTTTCGTCCTGACTGCGATCATTTCGGCGACTACCGCCGGCAGACACATTTGGATTGTGTGGTGCAAAGTGAACACGTAGCCAAGTGAACGAGTGTACCAGTGTGTCTGAAAGAAATAGGAATTAGGGCGTTTGTGCACTACCATGAATTTTACGGTCCGGCTTTTTCATTGAGTTCTCGTCTCGCTTGCTCTTCCATTAAATTGTATTGACGTGAGCGGGACGGCGCGACAGACTTTAAAAAACCGGACGGCCGGACCGGAAAATTCATGGTAGTGCACAAGCGCCCTTAAATGGACTCGCATATTCGGGTCATAAATACGTATAAATTTTATAAAAGGGTCGACTATTTTACGCATAACTTTGTTCATCATAATTCTATTCCGCATAACCAGTATGAGCACAACTAGGTATACGTGGACATAAATTAATGTCACATAAGCAGACTTCGCATACATTTAATAAGTACGCATAATAGGCATAACAATAGGCAGAATCACTACTTAGAATCACGCCACGTTTGATATTGTGGACTGTATGATTTGTATAAAACACATACTTACATTTTCTTTCATGATATATAATCCATTATAAACACCAACCAGCCACTTCAATGAATCAAACATAAATCCTAAAACGATCTGAAACAATACACAATAATATTATGTAATAATGTGGGATTATATTTTTTTACTGTCTTTTGTACCTTCATAATCCCGAAGTAGACACAGGTCTACTCTTAGCTACCGATTAATTATTTATTTATATGACTGCTGCACAATAGAATCTCTTTGTAAGGATTCTAGTGCTTGTGTGAATTTAGACGGGGCGTATACTGACTGATTTAGCATCAAAAGAGGTGTTAGACATGATGATTCGAAAAGGAATGACTGTGGATTAAGAATGAGGGAGTTTACCATCAAATGCCTCTTATACGCCGACGACCAAGTGTTGTTAGCAAGCGAAGGAGGAGCTGCATTTTATGTGGCGCATTGGAAATTAAAGGTACCTATAAAATAATGTAAGCAAAACGAAAGTTATGGTGTTTGGAAAAAATGATTGTGGGACAGACTGTGTGATTATGATCGCGGCTGAGAAAGTAGAATAGGCAAAAGAGATTGTTTATCTGGGATCGGCGTTTACGAAAGGTGGAAAGTGTGAAAGTGATATTGAAAGAAATATGGTGGAATATAGTAAATAGGTTAGAAAAAAAGAATGCTTAGCTGGTTTGGTCATATAAGAAAGGATAGATGAAAGAATATCTTACTAAACAGACGGGAATTGTGGATGAGTGTGTTGGGAGAGGAAGACCAAGACGGACGTTCCGTGACCAAATAGCGGAGGTTTTAGAAACAGGTCGGGTCAAAATTATTTTAAAGTTCTATACAGCTACATCTAAAAAAAACTTAAAGCCATATTGTTGAACGTCGATGTATCTAATAATTATGCTATGTACCATACTTTTATAAAATAGTTCATTGTTACTTACCAATTTATCAAAAACAGATCGCACTCTATCCGTAATGTCAGCTATGTCTTTGTAAATTAATATAGCTTCTTTAATGCTATACCTGTTATGTTGCAGGTTGGTTTTAAGAGCATTTACGCGCAAATATATCAAGTAAAAAACAATCATGATAATTATTGGTAGTATATCCAAGATACTATTCGATATATCCGGCGTAAAAAATATAATCGGCGGAGTATTAAGATGTCTGTACAAAAACGTAAAATAAAATAAAACACTGACAGAAATTTTCGACATTGTTGAAATAACTGTGTATATCCAAACCTGGACTGCAATGTTTTCTTTGCATTTCATTTGCCATTTCAAGTCCAGGGCTTCTAAATCACTTATAAAATTATACATTGTGTATTTGGAATATTTAAGGATAAGAAATAAAAGTACGAAGTAGAGAATAGTGGGTAAATGCCAATCAGAAGCCACTGCGGTTATCAAATTAATTATAGTTATTAGGAAGGCCATGAAATATGAAAAACAATTGGCAATTGTACGGAATCTTTTATCGAATGACTCGAAAAGTCCCAATTGATATCCAAAGAATAATTGAATCGTAAAGAGATAAGCTTTTAATAATCGACTCATTTTCTTCAAGTAGGTATTTATTTTTTCTGAACTATTAATAATATTGCGGGTTTCTAGTGAGAGATAGAACGTAATATGAAACAAAGTTACCAAATTCGAACAATATCAAAACAAAACTTAATTGATGATGAGACACCATCATTATTTAATCCAATTGCTACATACCGATAAACAAACATTTTACTTAATTTACCTACATATCCGTTGGTAAGTACATGTGAATGTTTGTTTCAGGCCTATCCAAACATAAATACATAAATGAGAGTTCATACATGGAGAAGGCCTACATCCACCAGTCATTTAATGTATGTAACTCTTTATTGTACAAAATAAACATGACAAAAATAACAAACAAAACAAGACACAAATACAAAGGCGAACATATCCCTTAAGGGATCTCTTCCTGCTAACCTACAAGCGATTGACAAAACATGTGAAAATAGAGTAGACACACAAAGAAAGTTGAGAAAAAATAAATAAAATAATAATATTTAATACCATTAACCTAAAATAAACAAATATATTATTGTATACATACTGTAAATAAATTTAAACATACATATACAAGTACATAAACATACACATAATAAAATACATAATAGACTAATGTATGTTATTGAATAATGAAAAATGTACATATTATTTACAACTTAAACCTAAAAAGAACTGACTATAAACATGCTTATTAATTTAAAAAAAATGAAAATAAATAAATAATAATAACTAAATAATAATAACTAAATTAAATCTAAAAAGGGCCCCCGTGGCATGGTGCCCAAAAGGCTGGCAGCGTTTCCCCTTTGAACAGCTATGCTGATTCTTTGTGAAAAGTAGCTGCCAGCCCGTTGGTCGCCAGTTGCGTCGACCAGGCGCTTTTTCAATTCATTAAAAATAGACTAATACATAAGAATAAATATGCTACTTGTTGAATACATAAACCTACATGCATTACCAACACAAGTCAGTGACAACACCGTACACATTCAGGGAGGAGCTGTCGAGCCAATACTCTCTCAAACGATTCCGCAGGGTCGCAACGGACTGCGATTTTCTGATGTCGCAAGGTAACTGATTCCACAGCCGGACAGCGTGCACAGAGAAGGAACTGGAGAAGGATTTGGACTTAATGATAGGAAAGGCAAGAGAGAGGTTGTCACTCGGCCGTAAACGATTCCCGGAACCGTCGGCCAAGTAACTGAAACTCTCTGCAAGATAGGAAGGGGACTTTGGGTTAAACAGGACATTAAAGCTTTAATTATAGCTTTGTTTTGTTCTTCGATATAAAATGTACGATTCCTTGCCTCCCTTATTTTTTCTGTTTTACTGAGATAAAAATCAATTTCGTCTACAGATCGCATTGACCAAAGGAGTATACGAATAAGTTTGGTTATTTAGTATTTACCCTTTCTTTCATAATGATTAAATGATTTCATCGCGACTAAGGAATGATTTATCCATTTTAGTTCTATTTGGTTTCAAAATTATATATGTAATATTTATGATATATGTAATAATATTTATGTCAATAGGCATATTATTTAAACACAAGTTACTCGCGTGAAATGTTTGTCCTCGAATAGTATGAATAAGGCATTATTATTATTCTTTAATTAAATTGGTTCCTTTCCATCAATCACTCTTCATTCTGATGTTACAATATTTCGGAATATCTACTATTAAGCTTAATTAAACATCATAACGGTTTTACTTCACAGTACGACGCATCGCTCACATGAGATATTTTGAACACAGTATGTTACTTCTTCATAAAAACTAATCCAATGAATATGTGTCGGCTACTAAAGGCTTACCTTTTTTCTCTTCAACTTTTATTTGGTTTTGAACTTGGCTTTTTTAAACCATACAACATCAGAGTTCGTGTAATGGCTAACATTTTTTCATATTTTATGGCCACTATAATAAGTTTAATATCCTTTTTTGGTTTTACAAAATTTGATTGGAAAATTGGAAAATTTTTGATTTATGTGACTTTGTTTCTCCTCCTTAAATTCTCCAAATATACAATGTATGACTTCTTGAGTGATTTAGAAGCACTGGATTGCAAATGGCAACTAAAATGCAAAGAAAACATTGCAGTGAAGGTTTTGATTTACTTATTGATTTTGATAATTACAAAAATGTTTTCTACTGGCATATTTTGTCTCTCATTTATGTGCAACCATTTCGATACTTCTTTGATTAGTCAATTACTATCAACAATACATTTAATTATCTTGGATTATATACCAATAGTAATCATGATAGTCTTTTACAACATATACCTGCGCTTAAATGTCCTGAAAACTGACCTCATGCTAAACCGATATAGCATCAAAGACGCCATCTTGATTTACAAAGATATAGCCGACATTACGGACAGAGTACGTTCTGAGTTTGATAAAGTGGTGAGTAATATTATTATGCTTTATTTCATTACAATGCTATAATAGATAATTAAAAGCCTTGATTTTCCACACATCTAAGTTAAAGTCACAATTTGAATCCGATTATTAAGTACTAGGATTTAAAAATATTAGGATTGTTACGAAGGAGCAGTGTGAAAATCACCAGACCAATGTCGAACAATTACGGAAATATTTTAATTATTATTTAATTATTTCAGATCGGTTTGGGATTCATACTTGACTCGATGAAATGGATGATTAGTGTTTATTATGAATTATATTTCATTAAAATAAATGTAAGTAATAAAGATAGGTGGTTGGACGTACTCGCATGGTTTCGTACCTGGTGCAAAAGTTATCCATCGCTGTGCAACGTGATAACGTGACCAGTGTAAGGTACACCCGCACCGGTGATCCATCACTTTATCGACAATCATTTCACCGATTATCTTTTCCCATAAAACTATTCGCAGAACTTTCTTACGACATAAGAATCATTTATCGAACGCGGTTAAATCGCTCATACGTTTCCTCGAATTGCCTTTTACAGAAGAATAAATTTATCGAATTCCACTTCATCATTTTATTTCTTC
>BHDV01004823.1:15408-41680 GCA_005406045.1 Adoxophyes honmai
TGCTAGCCCATCGCCCACAATACACCAACCCTTTCCCAGAGTCGACTCTTACGACACCCACGGGAAGATAGGGGGAGGTGCTATTATGTATTTAATATCCTAAAAAAAATTATAGGGGGAGGTGCTGATTTCTATTATGTATTTAATATCCTAAAAATAATTAAAAAAACCTTCATACATACATACATACTTATGTTTCAAACTCAGAACCTCCTTTTTTTTAGTCAGTTAAAGTACTAAAACCTTCTACTGAATGTAACAAATACTTTTCTGAAAACCGCATCCAAATATCTTTAGCCAAACGCGAGATAATCGCGGACAAACATACATACATACATACATACATACAATCGAACTGAGAACCTCCTTTCTTTTTGAAGTCGGTTAAAAATGGCACATCTTATTTTTTCTTTCAAACGTTCAATCATGTTTAACCTGTAGTTTAACCTCAATTATTGCAATCCTGTGCAATTCGAGACGAGAATGTATCTTGTTAGGAACAGAATGAAAATTTACACGAAGAAAGAAAATAAATATTTTACGTACATGCAGTCCAATAATGTCTGGTGTGGATAATACTTCCTGGTTTCCTGGATGCGGTACCGCGTTTCTTCTTCTTCCAAGGATATATGCCTAACACCTTTGTCCGTCAGTTCGTGTCTCAAGACATATTATGAAAGATCAGGAACAGAGCATGAAAACTAGGAAAACTATGGATTTACGTGATTTTAACGGTAGAGCAAGTGTGCTCGCCAGTAACTAGGTTAGAAGAGTGTCGGATGGAATGGATTGAATCGAACTAACTAAGGTTGGGGAATGTAATGAATGAATTATTGTATGATACAGGTTGCGGTTGTTGCCACACTAGAATAAATAATCCTAAACATAATCTCTTATTTGATCAACTTTAATCCGCACGGTGGGCGGCGGGCGTCCGCTCTGTGCACAGCTCACAGACTTTATATCGGTAGCGGTAATGCCTAGTTCGGACTAGACTAGTATTTTAGGCTAAGCGCGCACTACGACTTTTTGTCGTGCGACACGATTTTAAAATAGCGCTATCCATACTGATTTTTTCATCATAGTGCGCGCGATGACATATAAACCCTTACGTTGCATTTCTGCGACAAAATTGTCGCGCGACAAAAAGTCGTAGTGCGCGCTTAGCCTTAGTCGAGTCTCTGCCCCGCGGTCAATGTCCGAAGCGGGATCCGCGAGCGTGCGCACGCGGCAGACGTCCGCGTCAGGTAGCGTAGGCCATTTAGTAGTAGGGATTCGTATTCGTAGGGGGCGGGGGAGCGGGTGTTGTCTTGTCAAGACGTGCATTCGCCCGATCCATCAATCCCGTGAAGGTACCGGCTCGATGACACGCGTGCTTGTACGCGTGACAAAAATCGCAGAGTGGACCTCTCCCGCACACCGTGACAGTACCGAACATCCTTTGAAAAAAACCCACTTTGGATGGATCGGCCCGTACCCTGTGTCATTTGCCCGTAACAAAACCAAAACATCGTCCACATTTGTCACAACCACATCGTGGGAGTACGTACAATGTTTGGATGTACGGAAATTTTGTTTCGGAGAATTGAACGGATAACTGATCGTAACATTTGTACGCGTAAAAAATTCCGTCCACACTATCGATACAAACTCCTGGCTCTGTCACGGTTACGGTGTTCGGTCCGGCGAAATGTTACTAATTTGGACGCGCCTTTAAAAGAACTCCTACGATCTTATTTTGATTTTGGAACTCACTTGAATATTGTTCTGCTGTTCTCTAGACGCGAAGAGCCGTGAGCTGCTGCAGAAGTACTTCAACTACCTGGAGACGCGTCGCCTGCTGTATAAAGCGCTGCGGCTGCTGCCCGTGGGGCTGGGCCTGCCGCTCACTGCGCTGCAGCTGTGTATCACTTACATCATCGTTATTGTGCAGTTCACGCATTTATATGAATAAATAACCATTTTTATCAAAGGGAAAAAAGGATAAAACTCTTTATATTTAGTTCAGCTCGACATGATTTAAGACAGTTGGTAGCTTTTCATTTGGAGCGTACGCAGTAACTGTTAGACATTACCGCGCGTCATCATTTTTTTGTTCAACATGTCGACCTAAACAGGCTAAGCTCGATATAAAAAAAACGTGAGTTGGTCCATTTATTTCATTATAAGTGTGTGGCACAGTAGTATAATGTTATAAGTACTTTGGCTCTCTTTGTAACTAAATTTGTGCCTAATAAATTCTTTCACGTTCATTTTTGTAGAATGTATCGGCATGAAATGAAAGTTACAGTACCTAGTGCAGTTGACGCATTGTATTTTGTAGTAGCTCTATGTCACTTAGATCATCGTCATGCAATTTACGCATTCATATGAAAAGTAGCCTACTTTATTGACTGGTTGCATTTAATCTCATTGTTCTATGTATCTATTTTAAGACAATTTGGATTGCGACGTCGTTTCGAATTTTGTAAAGTTAGTCTCACGTCTTGTGTGTTGTAGGAAATTAATTGTAAAAAAGGTTTTAAGCATTTACTTGGGATATTCTTGTTGGGGAAAAGTTTTTATGATGTCAATGAATTGATTTTTGATTAGCGCAGATGTTCTTGTGAGTTTAGCCAGAGACTAAAGTAAAATACTATGTGTAAAACTATTTTTCATTTACCGCAACTTCGCGATTGATCTCATGTTTTAGTTTACTCTTTTGTATGGTTAAGTTAAGTTTTGTTTTTCGTTTTTAGAGACATGTTTTATTGGTAATTTACATTTTTAGTTAAAGATATTATAATTAATTTTAATTTGCCCGTGTGGTGCCGGGTAAGAATAGCACAGGTCTTCCCCTTTCGTCCTTTGTGTAATGTATATGTGGGTAGATTGTAAGTTACGTTAAAAAGTATAAGGTAGATTTGCTTTGTCTCCGAATAAACGTAATCCTGAACGGACGTGTTTTCTTTATCTCCTGTAGGGGAGACTGGGGTCAATAGAAACGCGGGTCATTTGAAACAAGTCAAATAACTCCGAGACGAATAGTCTCAGCGGTTAGGGTCCAAGGGAGGAAAGAACCGGCAAACCTATACAAACCTGTCAAACTTTGTGTATCGCGGCTCCAAGCCAGTCGGACATTTTTAGGTGACCATATTACTTTTTTTGGGGTAAAAGTAAGTTTTTTTTCGCATTTTTATTTTGTCTCTTGATAAAAAACCATTGGTAGCATGTTCCTTTGAACTAAACTATTATAATTAATTGTTATTATAGGTGAAATTATGCTGGTTTGTGTCTACCAACAGTATTCCTTTATTTTTTAATAAATTTAATATTTACAAATATGTTGATGGGGCAATTGAATCAAAAAAAGTTGGGGTAAATTGAAACATGTCTAAGTGACGATTGCACGTGTTTTGAGCATGATATATGTGTCTTACAGCTGTTTTAAATAAAACTCAAATAATCCATATACCACCAAAACCAGGCTTTTCCCGACTGCTCCACCAAAAGTAATGCCAAGAGGTAAGAAAAAAATAAAGTCTATCATAGATGGACATGCTTGAAAATAAAGAAATCTGGAAGAAAGGAGAACAGAAAAATTGCTTGTTTCTGCTTTGTTTCCATGGAAAACTACGAAAATAGCTAATCCGGATATGATTGGGTGAAAATTCTGGCTATAATATTTGGGCACATCAGGCTTGCAGAGCTGATGATCACCAATAATGAATATTCCCGTTTGGTTTTGCATTTTGTTACCTATATTTTATCTAATTTGTATCTTGCAAAATGCCAGATGTTTCTTAAGTAAGATTAATACTCTTAAATACTTTAGAAATTGAACATTTTGTTTGAAAATATATAAGTTTCATTTCACTCTCTCAAGTTCAAAAATTACATAATTATTATGTATAATGAGAATATTTACTATTGTGATATGATTCCGAACTAGGATATTTTATAAAAATGATCATAATAATAAATAAATATTTTTTCGTACTTATTTCAACTACCGCCCCTTTTTGTTTCATTTGACCCAGGCTTGGGGACGTTTGAAACAATTTCCGAGATTTTTTAAAAACGCTGTAACTTTTTATTAGTAGTTCATGTAGCCCACTATACCTACTATTCCAACATAATTATAGTCAGATAACTTGACTATAATTAAAACCGTCACAGAAACTGATTCTGTCGAAAATGAGGGTAGAATACCCGATTATGTGAAAAACGTATATGTATAATGTAATTTTAATTTTACTTAAGAAGTATGTAGTTAAGTAACACTGTATTATTGTTAAATTTATACTATTTCTTACACGATGTATTTTCGTATAATTACATGAAAATTCCGGGAAAAAACTTCACATGCTTTTGCAGACTGATTATAATATTTGTTTGTTGTTTAACCATCTGGTTACCCTGCTGAAATTGCTAAACGTGGCACTGGATTTTTGAATTCATGTCCTCTTGGGAATACAGGCGTGAGAATGTGACTGATTAAAATATTTACTGTAAATTTCCCAGCCACCCTGTATAGATAAACATCCAAGACTCAAGAGAAAACATTTTGTATCTTATCTAAAATCAGATAGGTATTTACTCTGTATACTTAAGAATATGTCTCTGTATACTTGTGTTTTGTTCTGTACTTGTTAATTTGTCATGTTTATTTTGTACAATAAAGAGTTACATACATACATATGCTTATGAATATTTTTATTAAAATTACATGTTATAAACGTTAATTATTATCTTCATGTTTTAACAGGTGGTTGGTGGCATGAATAAAACAAAAGGAATCAATCATATAATGAGGCGTAAGCGTTATGAATTATTCAAAACATTTCTTTAAGACAAACACCTGTTTAAATTTTATATAAGTTATGTAACAGAGTATTTACCTATAAAATACGACGTAAATAGTTGGCTTAACATCTTGATTTAATTTAATAGAAGACACACGAAAATAGTCCCGCGAAAATTGCCTGTATGATGCCGTGTTAGAATAGCACTTCTCCCTTTTTTCCCGGTGTCGTAAGAGTCGACTCTGGGAAAGGGTTAGTGTATTGTATGCGATGAGTTAGCAACCTGTCACTGCAATATCACGTTTAACCATCTGGTTACCCTGAAATCGCTAAACGTGGCACTGGATTTTTTAATTCATGCTCTGCCTACCCTCTTGGGAATACAGGCGTGAGGATATGTATGTATGTATGAAAATAGTCAAGTATAAACAATAACAGAAGCCTACGGTTCAATGTAAAACACGGATAGATGACATGGTAATCTTGGAACAGTTGGGAGTCCGAGCGCGGTTGCGAATGATCCTGAAACCTTTTCAAAAGTGACTACTGGAACTGTGAAATTGTAACAAGTTTCCTAAATGATCTTAGACATCGTTTATGAGGAGACTAGGGAAAAACGTTGCTAGCCTGTCGCCTAAAATATACCCTAACCTAACAATCATACCAAAAACAAAACAACGCCATCACAGAATTGCGCTAACCATCTCTTTTAATTATCACCGCGGTGTTAAAAAAAAGCAACAAATTGTCCCTTATTTATTATTCTGTTCCAGCTAATTTAATTTCTTTCGTTCCGTTTCTAAATCAACTCTAATGAGAAAGCAGATGTCGACTAACTGAAATTTATCGACTCGTTTTATCATTCTGCAGGACGTCGACAAAATATTTTGCGCCGTTATTTTTTTTAATGCTACTTTTAACGACCGCGAACTGAGATCGTATGTTTTTTTTTTACATTGGTCACGGTTCTAAATAAAAAGACTTGGACCTTAATGTACTAAATCTTCCACAATATCTAAATTTCTAAAAAAAAAATCCTGGCACAGGTGGGTAGGTACATGGAAATATTGTTAGATCTGAAGACCTGGTCCCCTAATTTGACTTAAAAGACTTTTTTGGGCAACATGTTCACGCTTTGGGTACGCCATAAAAAACATAGTATTTGTTATTGTTGTCCGACCGATGAAAGATTTTCGCGATTATCTGAAAAGAGGCTATAAATTAATAAAAGTACCCGAAGCCGTACATACACACACATACACACACATGAGGGATGAATATCAATGAAAGAAGTGTGTCAGAAAAGAAGCGAAGCCTACCCTGCAGGGAATAGGGCGTGATGTTTACGTATGTGTATATATTTCTAAAACCAATTGGTAGAATTTATCTAAATTTATAACAACCGTAACACACTTTATACATGTAAAGAAAACTCACTTACTCAATAATTAAACAGACAACTGGTCGCTAAATAAATTCCGCATTGGAACTAAAACTCTGACACAAACAACTCTTACCGCGAACCGTAAAAGGTGACGTACCATTATTTATTAAAACCGGTATTTCCCAGCCCTACGATATTCGGGGATAATGAAGTTTTAAATTAAGCCTAACCATAAGGGTGATGGCGTACTAAAAGAAACGCAGCGCACAGCGGCCACTCCAATGCTACTCTTGGGTAGAAATCTGAAAAAAAAACCGTTGACGGCCGAATAGCCCAGCGGTTAGAGAACCTGACTGTGAAGCTTGAAGTCCCGGGTTCGATCCCCGGTCGGAGCAGATGTTTGTATGATGAATACGAATGTTTGCTCTCGAGTCTTGGATGTTTATCTATACAAGTAAGTTTATCCCTTGTCCATCCATAATACAGGCATTAAGTTGCCTAGTTTGGGACTTTGGTCTAAAACAACAACAAAAAAAAAATTTTGTCCGTCTGATGGATTACCAAAAAATATGAAACACATACTTTTTATTTTCTTTAATCCTCTATCCATCGCTCATAGACATCCGCATTGGCAGACATGTTATAAATGCAATGCCAAACAAGAGATCTTTTACGGTTGAGATACATCATGTGACATAGCGAAGTAGCGCGTATTGTTTTTTTATGTTTCAGTTCCTTCGAGCTCAAAATAAAGCATTTTTGTAATAAAGGGTGTTTTTTGGATAACTAGCTGTGCTCGCGACTCCGTCCGCGTGGAATAGTGACTAATTTCCCCCGTTTTCTTCACATTTTCCAATGTTTCTTCGCTCCTATTAGTCGCAGCGTGATGTTATAATTATAGCCTAAAGCCTACCTCAATAAATGGTCTATTCAACTCAAAAAGAATTTTTAAATTCGAACCCGTAGTTCCTGACATTAGCGCGTTCAAACAAACAAACAAACTTCAGCTTCATAATATTGGTATAGATGAGCCATGTTTAGGTTTTTAAGGTGGCCTTTCTTTTATTATTTTTTTGTAACAAGTTGTCATACTTTTTGTGTTTTGAAAAAAATACTTTCTGCCCAGTTTCTTGTGGCGTATTCTTGTTGTCAATGATTGTCTTTCCAAAACGCTGGTAGACTCTAAAATGACACGTAGAAGTGGTCTTAAGAGCCTATTTGCATAAATAAAGTTTTGAATTTTTGATTTTTAATATTGAATCCTGTGCCACTTTGATTTATAATGAGTTTCATATTACTTTGATTAGTAGATAATAAGGTATGTCACAGTGACATTTCTTGTATAAAAGTACAAAGTGGCACAGTTATCAAATTCTTTGTCTATACCTACAGGCCTTTCACACAACCAGTGTGGCTTCGCCCTAACATAGTACTTATTTATATTTCACGTCACGCGCCCTGGGGCTGTCCTTTAACAGTAGGCATACATGTTTGATTAAACCCACTTTATTCGGTAATTTAACTCCGTTGAGATTGCGGTTTTAAAAATTAATTATATTGCGTTGATTAGCCGCTTTTGTCCGGTTCCTAGGGAAGCAAGGTAAGTAAGTATGCTTAAATTACAGGCAATCAAAAAAAGGATCAACTATCTTCACTGTAAATCGTGTATCTTCGTCGTCATCGTCAGTGGACGGTGTCATCTAGCTGGTGTATATGTGTATGTTCATAAAGACATTTTTATGTGTAGCGCCCCAGCGCCACATTCGTCAAATAGGCAAACTAAACTACCCTACATCGCGCTAACGAAGTTTCGACGAACGGTTGCATAAATACAACTTCTAACTTCCTCTCTGTGGACTTCGGTCTCAGGCACATCTGCCTGGAGAGAGATCTCTCTATTAGACTTTCCCACATGTCCAATAAAGAGTCATACAATACAATACAATACAATCTGTAGTATTTATTTAAATTGGCATTGAACCTGTGCGTAGGCGGGGCAGGTCGTTGGTTACATAATATACTTAAATAAATAACACTTGTGAATTGGCATTATTATCAAGAACAGTGTTCTTTGGAACGGACGTTTCTAAAGAAGTCATTTGGCTGTCACAACTGTTTATACAAATACAAAATACAACACCATGGCTAATAATAATCCTGGTATGAGTGACAAAGTCTATTCGAAATATTTTTTAAGACAGGCATGTATATTTTGATTAATTTTAACCTTAAAGTGATTTTTTTTATTATTCGTATGTACAGGGTGTCCCGTGGCAGATTTTGGATTTGAAATTTGATTATTTTTCCAAAGGTTGCGCTTGGGAGCGGGAAAGTGTTATCGTTTGACTCGGCATTTGTGCGGATTGTTTACCCAAGGTACAGTAGTGGATTGGCGTGCAGCGCGGTTTCGCAGTTAAAGCGTATTTTAAAGCATAAATTTGTGCGCTGTAGCTCACCGGTCATTTTGTTCTCACTACTATATTCGTCTATTAAACGACGCACCGAGCGGAATTCTGATTAGGACGTGGGCCCAGAAGTTCCATGCAACACGCCCAACAATAAAACAGCCACCTCCAGGTCCCAGCCAAACGTCAAGGACTGATCAAAACATTGCATGTGTGTTGAAAGCAGCGTGCAAAATAGTCCCCGCCATTCCGTGTGTCAATTTTGCGTCAAGTTTGCGGCTGCCAAAAACCATGCCATGATGAACCATTTTTCAAGTTTGGACGTTAAATTCCATCCTTTCAAGATCCAATTGGTACAGGAACTTAAAACTTAGTCGGTCAAAGAGCGCAAGGAATTTATTTGAGAACATTTGATGAGCCTTCTTCGAGAAAATCTTCCTCGAAAGATCACTAGATCTCACGTCTTTGGATTTTTTTTATATGGGGTAAACTTAAAGATAAATTTATACGATAATGACATGACGAATCTTTTGGAATTAAACGATAATGTGACGCGAGAAGTTGACGCTATTTTTCCTTCAGTATTTCAGCGCGTCAATCATAATTCACTGGAAATATTCCCCGAGTGAGTGTGCTGCGATGGAACACATTTCGATAAAGTAGGCTTTAAAAAACAAAATCCGCATGTTTCATCTTTCTTTTCATTACAAATACATTTATATTCTCAATTAAAATTAACTTTGAAATCCAAAATCTGCCACGGGACACCCGGTAGTTCATAATAAAAACCAGTGATTTCCTGTGTGGTGCCGGGTTAGAATAACACCTCTCTATTTCTTCCGTGGATGTCATAAGAGGCGACTAAGGGAGCTACTCCCTTACATCTACATGTAAGGTATGCTTTAAGTGACAGGCCAGCAACCTGTCACTATTGTACCTCTTCCCTCTGATTTTAAGATTAAAATTATGCAAGTGGCTGCGAAGCGTTAAATAGTCATGGTTTGTCTATGTCATGTTTTGTGTGCTCTGCCTACCCCATTTTGAAACAGGCGTGATGATCGTCTGCACATAATGAAAATTTTTCATAGCAACAAAAATAAAAACATTTTTGTCTGTGTGCTATTAAAATAAGTCTGAACTACGTACTTCCAAACCGAAGTACAAGATAAGTAGGTACTAAATATTAAACAGATGTAAAATTATTTTGAAAAATTTACGGATAACTCACGTTTATTAAATCGAGTTTAGCTCGACATGTTTTCCCGGGAAGTTTTTATGTCCTCTCTTTAGAACATCGCCGATCTGATTAATATAAGTTCTTCGAGGGCGCCCTCGACCGACTTGCCTTGGCAACACTTCCCTTATAGATTTGATTACATGATTACACACCCTTAGTTCGTCCATTCTCTCCACATGCCTAAACCATCTTAATTTTTATTTATCAAGTTTTTCCCGTGTCGGGTTTGGAATAAAACCCCTCCTTTTCTTCCGTGGATGTCTTAAGAGACGACTAAGGACATGGGTTAAGGTACACTAAGGTAGCTGTCACTATTCTCGTTCTGCCCAAGCTTATTTAAATGCACATCAAGTTTCTGCCCAATGTTCTCAATTAAGCACAATTTCATTCTGATGGGTTCTGCCCAAGACATTATTTACTGAAAATTGTATGTTCAAGTTTTGCCATCTTCAACATGGGGCGTGACGCTGATCGGGGAATGCAAGCCAGTTAAACAAAAGGCCTTAATTGCTAATTGGCCAATATTTCAACCAATCAGAAATGAGCAAATCAAATCGCCAAAATGTGAAACTTTTGGTCTGTAGGCGGCATGAATATGTTTTTTTGAGAACATTGGGCAGAATCCTGAAATATAAACAAAAAACTTCGGGCAGGAACCACTAAACATAAAGTGTCCTTTATTGAGTACATTGGGCAGAACGAGGCTATAGTACCTGCCACCTTAAAACAAAAAAATATAATGTTAAAAGAGGCTACGAAAACGTTTTGCCTACTCCATTCGGGAATACAGGGGTGATGTAAGGTAAACGTCCCTATGCTCGACACTGGCCCAATAATTGGCACTTGCAAGTTGCAACCTTATGTCATAGTCAGACAGGTGACAGATGGGTGTCATTTGGGCGTTGAGGCGTCGAGCATTGGGACTTTTACCTTATGTAAGTTTTTATTTCCAGCTCTTCATCTGTAGCGGGGCTTGGGCCAGTAACTTTGTGTTCGGCTTGGCTTTTGGGGCACCCACGGTCCTCATCCCACAAGTGAGACGGGAAGCCAACTCCACTGCAGCGGTCACTGAGGAGATGACAACGTGGCTTGGTGATTATTTATACTCTTGGTGTCTATTTTTCCCTGTGTGGTGCCGGGTTAGAATAGCACCTCCCAGTTTCTTCCCGTGGGTGTCGTAAGAGTCGACTCTGGGAAAGGGTTAGTGTATTGTGGGCGATGGGCTAGCAACCTGTCGCAATATCACGTTTCGCCGTCTGGTTACCCTGAATTTGCTAAACGTGGCACTGGATTTTTGAATTCGTGTGCTCTGCCTACCCCTCTTGGGAACACGGGCGTGAGAATATGTATGTATGTATGTATTGGTGTCTATTTTTCAGGGTTCCGTATCCAAAGGGTAAGGACAGGACCCTATTACTGAGACTTCGCTGTCTGTCTGTCTGTCTGTCCGTCTGGCTGTATCTCACGAACCGTGACAGCTAGAGAGTTGACATTTTCACAGATAACATATTTCTGTTGCCGCTATAACATCAAATACTAAAATCAAAATAATAATTGAGGAGGGCTCCCATTGAAAAAACCTTTTTTTTTGCTGTTTTGGTACGGAACCCTTCGTGTGCGAGTCCGACTCGCACTTGGCCGGTTTTTATATGTTTAAAAACAGATGGAAGAGGTAGTTTTAGTGACAGGTTGCTAGCCTGTCGCCTAAAATATACCTTAGCCTAATTCCTTAGTCTCCTCTTACGACATCCACAAAAGAAATGGAGAGGTGTTATTCTATCCCGAAATCACACAGGGCGAAAATAATGTGAATTTTCTTTCATTTCAGCCTTCAGCTCTAATCTGACCGGTATAATTTGGGTGTTCGTGCTACCCTATTTATCAACAAGGTTAGGAAGAAAGATATCCTTCCTGATTGTAGCACTGAATTCTGTCATAGGCTTCACCATCATCTACTGCAGCAATTCTGTGTTACAAATAATAATTGGTCTTCTGTTACTCGGCGCCGCTCGTACAAGTATGAACACCATTTCGCCCATGATCATCACTGAATACACATCACCGAGGTTTAGAAGTTTAATGCTCACGATTATGGCTGTAAGTTTCTTCTGGGGCGTGTGGGTCGCAAACGCCACAGGAACGTTTACACACTGGAAGATCATTGGAATCATCGGTATAGTGTGTTCAGTATACTCTTTAACAGCGATCATGTGGCCAGAATCTCCATATTGGCTAGCAGCTCGAGGTAGAACAGAAAAATGCACAGCAGCCCACCGATGGTTAAATAGATGTAATGAGAACCACTCAGAAGATTTAAAATCTTTAATTGCTACTCAAGCTCAGGGTAAAGATAATGTTAAAACTGGATTACTAAAAGAACATACGTTTACAAGAAAACTGATAATCGCTCTTAAAGATAGACCATTTTACGAACCTTTAATTATAAACATACTTTTTATAATATTGTTAGTTTTCTCAGGGAAGTTGATAAACACTATGTACGCTCTGGATGTTTTAAAGAAGATTACAAATAGCACCAGTGCTTCTTATACTGGTATGCTCATCCTCGATGGTCTCACTGTTTTCTCGGCATACGTAGGTTGTGTTTTTTCTAAACTTGTTTCATCGAAGAAATTCTTTTTTACATCGTCTTTGATTACCATACTCTTCATGCTTGTTATTTCATTGTACCTTTATCTTATAAAACTTAGTATTGTATCCGAAAACTTAACTTGCTCTTTAATACTACTTTCAGGGTACTCGGTTTCGTTTAGCTCTGGTCCGATGATCTTCGGACAGTCAATAAGTTTCGAAGTAATGCCTTTTAGATACAAAAATTCTCTTTTATTAATATCAACTTTATGCGTAGAAGTAGTTGTTACTATTCTTCTGAAATTGTCTCCTTTGTTGGTCAGATTGCTTGATATGCACGGGATGTTTTTGATGTATAGTCTCACGTCGATGTTTGCGTTGGGATTTTTGTTCAGACTTGTACCTGAAACCAAAGACAAGTCATTGCAGGAAATCGAACAAAGTTTTATGAATAACATGCCCAATTAAATAATTTTATAAGTTTTCAAGTTGTTTAATTTTTATAGGTATGGGTTTTTTACATACATACTTAAATATCGTCACGCCTCTTTCCCATAGGGGTAGGCAGATACTACTTTGTTCCACTCGCTACGATCCTGACATACCTCTTTTGCTTCATCCACATTCATCATGGGTTTTTTATGATGCAAAATTATGATAATCTTCAAATTCTAGTTCAGTACTTTATTGAATCCCACAAAAACAGTACATTTCGAATACAAAAACAAAAAGGCAAAGTGACAAACGGCTGCCTTATCATTTTAAAGCGATGTCTGCCTAGCTAACAACCACAAATAAAGCAAAAAACCAGTTATACTAGTGCAGGCTAATATATTTCCTTAGCTCAGCCGATTGTTATAATACTTTTTGTTATAAAACTTTCTATTGTCATTTTGTATTAAATTTTATTCTTCGTAAACGTTTTCTAGCCATCATTTTATGAATACGAGCCAAAAGCTTCAGCCTTCTCATATTCCATGCATGCCGCTCTAAAATTCCGCCATAAATGTATTTTTCACTTCAACCTGTTGAATTTTAATGCAGATTTTGTGGATTTCATAAAGGGCTTATTATAAATTTTAACTGTCTGGGAAAAATCTGTTTTTACGCCAACCCGCCATAAATTGAGGGTGACATGTACAATGGTGTAACGCTACTGGATGCGCATGACCTAGTATGTTCCGTATTTTCGTTGTTATTGTTTTAAATAGTCTTATTTTCAGCTGATGAAGAAGCATACTTTTACATACTTGTATTCCTTTATTCTATTGATTACTGCTTATAATTTGCTTGGATTAATTTAGAAAGCTGAAATGAACCGCATTATTGTTTTGTATCGGAATATTGCTTTCAATGAAGCTATTGAATCCAATTAAAATTGTAATTTTTGAACCAGAACGAATGTATGAAATACATACATACCTACAATACCTACATACATACTTCATTCTCAAATGCGGAAGGCAGAGCACATGAAACGTTACATAATCAAAGCCCGTCTCATACTTAGCCACTTTCAGGACATTTTTAGATTTTAAATTAGATGAAATACACGTTTAAAACATACCTTAATCTATTTTCCTAGGTCACCACCTACAACACCCAAGGAAAAAATGGAGGAATGTTTTTCTAAGCCCGACATCACACTATAAAAATTGCTTTTAAATCTCAAAAACCCAGAAAATGTTTGCGAAACCCAGAAGATGTATTTCTCCAATGGTACTCTGAAGTTACTAATAAAATGTTACAAACTCCCTTCTCACCACTGGCTACACCACTTCCAGTCGGCTCCTAGAACTCGCCAGCGTCCGCTGTGGTCTAATGAACTTTTTAAATTAAAAAAGGCCGGGACAACACATCGCCCACGCATATTTCGTCCCTGGGGCCACTAATTTAATTACAACTTCCGGCTAAGGTGTCATTTGAAATTTCCCCCAAATTTTCCCGCTCCGGGACAACCCTAATAAAGTACCGGGATAAGAGAAAACGCTTTAAATTTTATTAGAGATGGGATCAGACTGAGACTGGGAATTTGGCTGCGGCGTCGATGTGGTTCCGTTAGTTGCTTGTCCACGGGCAATGGTCGTTTCTGAACGTCTAGTGTAAACGATCATCGATAACGATTTCGTTTGCGAATTAACGCGGAATTGTATGGACGTGTCAACCGTGGCAGCTGTGCAAACGTTCCGCTGGCGCCGCTGTCTCAGTTTCCATACAATTTTGCGATAATTCGCAAACGAAATCGTTATCGAATACATCATCGTTTTGAATATACTAGACGTTCAGGCTATAACGTGACAGACTTGTGTGTGTGGACTTGTGTATGTACTAGCTGTGCCCGCCACTCCGTCCGCGTAGAATAGAGACTTTGGGTAATTTCTCCCGTTTTTTCCGCATTTTGCAGTGTTGCTTCGCTCCTATTGGTTGTAGCGTACTATTGTATGTAGTATACTATATAACATCACGCTAGAATGCACGCAGGAAAGTTTTAGGCTATATAATATATAGCCTAAAACTTTCCTCTATAAATGGTTTATCCAATACAAAAATATTTTTTCATTTCGAACCAGTAGTTCCTGAGATTAGCGCATACAAACAAACTTCAGCTTAATAATATTGGTACAGATTAGAGACGGGATCAGACAATGACTGGAAATTTTGGCTGCGGCGTCGTTGTGGCTCTTAATTGCTTGTCCACGGCCAATTTAGGCTGGCTCGCGGTCATATCAGGTTGTCACGGCACTGTAGACATGAAATAGAACACATTTATTTGCATTAAACACGGTATTCCGTGGAATGGTCTTAGATTGTGTTGTACAATTGGACAAGCAACTGATTGTGAGACACACACGGGGATAAGTTCGCCTTTGTAGCTACATGAAGCTGTTATCCTGTATCTTGTTTTTTGTAATTGTTTTATGTGCAATGAAGAGTCATACAATAAAATACACTTTCCGGAACGGTTTAGGAAGAAAGGGAGCGGAGTTGTTCTAGATTCTAGACGTGTGAAAATCGCGTCACTTAGTAATTCAGTTACTAATTACAGAAATTAAATTTAATTAAAAGTAATTTAATTTCCTAATTGATTGCATTACCTTGTACATTGCACCAATATTATTTTAATATCTTAAGCAGCTCTTGGAAATAGTACTAAGAGACATTTTATGAATTATTGGCTTATATTGCGTCCAGTGAAGCGATAAATCACATAATGCAAACATTACTCTTAGGTCTTCAAAATATTTTATATTTTAAACACCAATGAAATATTATGTATCACGTAGGGAGGGGCCTTAAATTGAGCGTTGTATTAAAGACAAATTCACATATATTTACTCGTTTATTAAAAAAAAAAGAATGTTTCGTCTTGCTTTTCTTAAATAACATTTAAAAAATAAAATCTTTATTTAACGGAATAATAGCAATTTGATACATAGGCAACAATTTGAAACGATTTCATCCGCAATAGTTGAAACTGTGTCGCGAATAACAACGTCCCCCTTTTCTTGTTCTGAAAAGCCGTGGTAGCCCAGCGGTTCGACCTGTGGTCTCTCATGCGGAGGGTCGTAGGTTCGATTCCCAGGGTCCTCTGAAATTTTCGGAATTTATGTAACTATTTAAGTATTTAAGTAGGTCCTTGTAATAATCTCACGCATGTATTCCCAAGAGAAGTAGGCAGATCACATGAATTCAAAAATCCAGTGTCACGTTTAGCAATTTCAGGGTAACCAGATGGTTAAACGTGATGTTACAGTGACAGGTTGCAAGCCCATCACCCACAATAGGTACACTAACCCTTTCCCAGAGTCGACTCTTACGACATCCACGGGAAGAAAGGGGGAGATGCTATTCTAAACCGGCACCACACGGGGGAATTTAATCTGTGACTCATTCCAAAACTACATTCGTTAAATTGGACCCTTAGAAAGACGTTTTAAGGTAGGCGTCCACAGGTCCGCATCGCATGCATCGGACGCATAGCATTCAATCAGATATTATGGCGATGTGCGATGCGTACGATGCGGACAGGTGGACGCACTTGTATGAGTTTTTATACAAAGAATACTAGGTAGATACAATCCGTTGCGTGCGATACGTCCGATGCGTATGATACCGACAAGTAGACGCGTAGCTTTAGTACTCTAAAAGTTAAACTATACAATACGTACGCAGCAGACACAATGCACATTGACTTCATATAATATCACAACATTTAGATCAAAGCGGTTCTCAGTAACTCAAACGTGACAGACAGACGCACGAACAACACGAGTACTTGACATGCGTGTTTGTTACTAAAACGTTTCATATCAAAGAGAAAGGTCAACACTGATGGGGATAATAATGTTATAATCCTCAAATGATTAATATGTTACTGTACTAGGTGCTGCCCACGACTTCGTTTACGTTGAATTCGCATATCGATATTCCGTGGAAACTACGCGTTTTTACGATTTAGTTAATGGTAGTGTACTGTGGGCGATGGGCTAGCAACCTGTCACTGCAATATCACGTTTAACCATCTGGTTACCCCGAAATTGCTAAACGTGGCACTGGATTTTTGAATTCATGTGCTCTGCCTACCCCTCTTGGGTATACAGGCGTGAGAATTATGTATGTGTGTTAAAACCGTCCAAGTACGAGTTTCGTATCAAATACTGCGATAAATAAAAGAAAAAGAAAGAAAGAAAGACACTTATGGACAACAATTTGACACAGACATAATAATGAACATAAAAAATTATCCTAAATAAATAAATAATAATAACTTAAAAATGTGCATGCCTCTAAATCACGTTTGTATGGCAGCCCCCTTAAATACTTATTTTGTTTTGATGTAATTATTAACTTTTAAAGTAGATATACAACTAAATATTCTGTGAATACTTATATCAAGTGTCCACCTACTACCGTTATTTACAACGATAAAAACTCCAAAAAAAATTACTGCGGTTGATTGTAGCTGGCACAGTTCGTGAGATACAGCCTGGCGACGGACGAATGGACACCAAAGTCCCAGTAATACTCGTAGGTGCCCGTTTTCACCCTTTGAGAACGGAGCCCTAAAACTTAAGTTCAGTAAAAACATATGACAGACAGCCAACAGGGTGTTGCAGTTAGAATGAATAAATAAACCACATCTGTCACAAAGCTGTTTAATTGGCCTAAAAACGTTTCGTCGTATCCTACGAATAGGGGCGTAATTACCATTAATGCCTTTTTCCTCTTCTTTGATAATAGAATTCTGTATTTTTTTCTACATCTACTAGTCTTTAAAATATAACAAAGTCATTTCATTTCGAAAAGTTATTCAAGTTTTTCAGATGAGCCACAATTGCCATAGCTCTATTTCTTCCGTCGAATAACGCCACTATAGCCGTAAGAAGCTGTTTTCGCGGAGAAGTGAAGCGCGGGGAATCTGCGGGAGGGGAAACCGCCGGCCGCGTTCGCCATTACGCCCTTTTACACGCGGCTTGGACGGTGTCGTTATAACCTTTACGCCCCTTTTCCATGGAGATAACGTGTTTACGACACCATTTTTTAAGGCATTAACTACTTTACGCCTTTTTTCCTCGTGAAAAAAAAAAGTTTTTTTTTAAACTATCGTGGAAAAAAGAATTAATTGACATATTTTAAATAAATTACATAAAAAATAAAAAAATACATTTAACCATAAAAATTGTAGGGTGTCAAGTATTCTTACTTTTTAATTTTAGATTACTAGGTTTTACGCTGATTTTTTTAAACAGTTTAAAGCGTCTCCTGTAAAATCAACTTTTTGTAGTTACGCCCCTTTTCGTAGGATACGACGGTTTCCACCAATCTTCACCGCCGATTTCGGGGCTGCAAACTGAAAAATGAGCGCAAATATTTGGTTATATCTTTCCCATTTCGCCGGCAAAGTGACAGGAGACGCGGGCTTTAAGGGGGATATTAAAAAGGTCCGAATTTTTTGTAAGTCGCGGTTTTACAGACCTTTGTCGAGGCCTGTAAAGCAACAATAAGCCGCCAAACAAGGCGCGTCGTAAATCATTCGATATTTGACACCGCGTCAACAATGTGAACGGGGCATTAATCAGGGGTAATCGTTATTATTAGCATGAATTTTGTATTAGGGCGGTCATTTTTAGCACGCACTGAAGAAGGCTCGGTAGGTTACGGTCACAACAGGCGGATGGAAAATCCCGCTGCAGTCCCCAGTCTATTCATTTTCCATGCCGACGTAAGTAGTCATGTAATGCTTCCAATGCTAGGTACTTCAAAACTTTAGACGATGTTTTTCATGTTGTCTTGATTAGTGGGTAGTAGGTACTTATATCAAAATGTTTTTTCTTGTAAAAAGGTTTGAAATATCAAATTCTTTGACTGGACAATTTGTATTTATGTATTTAACTTTAACTTTCTACTCTGGCAGAGACTACTTTGCTCCATTTACTGCGATCCTGACTTACCTTTTTGTCATCCATATTCATTAGTCTCTTATACATGCTCGTCGTTTTCGGCACAGAATAGGTAATAGTTTCGGATACTCTTGCCCTGACCTGTTTCTATAACTTCCCGAGTTGGCCACGGAACGTCCATCTAGGCCTTCCGCTCGCAATATAACACAGCAAAAGAACAAAATTTTAACGTTTATTCAAAAATCTGTTAGACTTTTCCAATGCCTCAGTTTGCACTTTTATCCTCATCACGAAAATAAATGCAAAGCTTCCCAAAATATCGAACTTTCCAGGTGACACTTGACATATTGACGCCGCGTCAACGCAGCGAATTGGGGACATTAATCAAGGATAATCGTTATTTGCATTTAATTTTGAATAAAATTTAATGAATGGTAATTTTAACACAATTCTTTTATAATATTGCTATTTAAAAACACACGCACTTTTTTGTGTGTATTTATTTGCAGATACGTTCGAAATTTTTATACAAAAAGCTACACAGACAAAAACCTGACTGTGTCTTTCTTCGTAGCCATTTGTAGCACAATTTTGTGTTCCAAGTCAGATAAAAGAGATACAATGGTGAAAGGTTGCTAACCAGTCTCTAAAATAAATATATAAACCAAAATTAAATTAAGTATACTTAAGAAATACTTAATTGAATATAGCCGAAAAAAAGAAGTAACACCTACAAACATATATTATATTATTATTATGTTCTAGTTACTCGTAATTACCGTAAAACTAAACTATGCCGCCACAGGAAATTTAACTTCGTTCCCAAAGTTACCGCACAAGAAACAAGTAAGTATGTCTCAAACAAAAACAACCTAAACGACAATCTTACCATAATTTTAATTATACTCTTTTATGTAGCAGTAATAGAACTTCATAATATAACGTGGGTAACTTTTGGAATTGTTATTTAGTCTCATATCTCCTTCCGGATCCGCAGCATCTTTGCAAATACGAGTCTATTCCGAAAACTTGCAACATTACGACGAAATATGAAATCGTTGTAAGCCGGCAACTTTAGTCACTTAGTCGACCGGCACTTAGAGGTTTGACCGAACGGGAGATGTCATTGGTGGCCTAATTTAAGAAAAAGTCAAAAAGTATTTATTGCAATAAAAATTTAACATTCTTTGGCGGCCTTCGCACTAGACTCGCGGCCTGTGACGCGTAGATCAGAGATCCTATGCATAATTGTTTTATTCACTGAATAAGTAACTTATTTATATTAATTATCTGGTTACCCTGAAATTGCTAAACGTGGCACTGGATTTTTGAATTCGTGTGCTCTGCCTGCCCCTCTTGGGAATACAGGCGTGAGAATATGTATGTATGTTTGTTAAAATAAATGTAATTGCACGCTCCGTATTAAGAACCTATTTGATGGCGGGTTTAGAATAACTATCATTTCTTCCATGGGTGTCGTAATAGGCGACTGAGTAAATAGGATTAGGTAGGGGAACCTGATTAGGTGAGTCGCGTGAAGAGAACATCAGCAGCCGCCGCGGCTCTTAGATGAAGGGCTACGAATTAGCCCGAAACATGTCGAGCTAAACTCGATTTATTAAACGTGAGTTATCCGAAAATTTTCAACATGAGTGAGTCTCGCAGTAGTTTAATGTTAAATGTACCTATGCTTTAGGTGACAGGCTAGCAATCTGTCACTATTACCTGTTAACCTAAAATTATGCTAGAAGTGGCTGTGAGACGTGAATTTGTCGTGGTTTTGTCTGTGACATAGACTCTATGTCATACATATTGAAAAAGAACAATCTTGATTATGTCCCGGGGAAAGCAACTTATGGTGTCTTCAGATAGTTTAGTGCTCAATGTCTTAGAAGGCCGAGCGATATCCGAAATGAACGTCAAAACTGAAACGGTTTCAGGAAACTAGACCTATTCGGGATAGTTACAAAGCATGGATATACTTCGAGAACGAGCCCCGTGGTAACAGTTGGGATCTCTATTTTAACTAGGCACTAGAAAGCTCAGGACTTGTATGAAGATTATTTTGTTTTTTTTTTTTAATGGAAATATAATTATACGTATACGTATGTGTCTACTTCTGCTACTGGTCGTATTATCTTTGTCGTTTATGTTTTACACTTCATACACAGTTTAAGCAAAGAATCCACTCAGAGACGACTAAAGATAGGTATACTTTAGGCGACAGACTAACATCCTGTCAATGTTGCATTTATTAAATTAAAACATAGTTTTGACTATGTATGTATTGTATCGTATGTTCTGGCTTCCCCATTTGGAAATACATGCGTGATGTAAGTACAGACTAAATCCACCAAAAGTAGATAGTCTAAGACCCATAACAGTACGGTAAAATGTATAAAAATATTGCTGAAATTATATTCTGAGCTGACTGAACCAGTACTCAATTTCTAACATCAAGTGCTTTTTTGATCTGTCTTACACAACTGATACATTTTTCAAAAATCTCTGAAAAATTCTCGTAGTCAAACTTCAGATCCGCCATTTTGAATTCACACAAGATGGCCGCCGCGTCATTGCGAGTAATAAATTACACCGCTTTGTCATAAGGAACACGGCGTGCATTACCGCACGTGTCGGTAATAGTCCGATTGTTATGGCTTTACATACCTATGGTATAATAGTGGATTACGTAGTTTGATTGTGATGGGAGGAATTATGCTGTTAGGGGGATTATTTGATTATGATGTGGATTGTAAATGCAAATGAAGCTGAGGTTTAATTTTATTGTTGGAAAGGAGGCTTAATGACTCATTTATGGATTGCCTGATTAAGGTAACTTTGACCTTAGAAAATGAAAATAAAAAGAATTGAAGAAGACATTGAATATTTTAAACCCAATAGTCACTAAATATAACTCAAAGATATTTTTTTAAAGTAAGAAAGGCGCACAAGCAAGTGGGTCAAAAGTGAGCTAACTTTCGCTATAAGTTGTAATATAGTTTCCGGTATTTACTATGGCAACATTTTAAGTAAGTGCTTAAAGTCTATCCAAGTTAGATTCCGGAACTGTGCGTATTGTAACAAAGGTATCTAATCACGAATAGTTTTTTAGAATTTTTGTCTCGTTTGTTTTGGTATCAGCAAGCCCGGATAGTTCCTTCTTTTTATTAAAACCTACAAATTAAGGCCCCCTTAACAAAACAAAAAGCGTTAAAATTTCTGGAACTTGAAGAATCCAGAGGAATTCCAAGAATTTGTTCCAGTCGTTTCCGTTTCTCTGCTTCCTCTATAAAAAGGTGGAGAAAACTACAGTAGGCTTGAAACGATCAAACTAACAACTTTTTAACAAGTACTTATACAATTGTAGACTCGAAATTTGTTTTCACAAATTGGGTAGGCAAAGTAGGTACACAAAACGTTACATATACTAAACCATGGCTTGAACCACAGCCACTTTAACATAGCTTATGATCTACCTGACACCTAAAGCAATTCTCAAACTATTTCCTTAGACTGTTTTAAACTTTCGTGATTCTCACTCATATTAATGTATACGTCGAGAGATAATTAAAAATACCATGATTCAGTCCCGCGTATACATTAAGAGGAAATATGCCGGTCGAGGGAATTGAAAAATAGGTATTTGCTAAATCTATTGCTGTCGCGCCGTGACCTGCCCAGACGACGTCGAGTGCGATAAGAACAACTACAGCTCAGACCGAAAATACCTATGAAAATTATTCAAAAACAACGTTTCGTAGTCCCCTGATTTCTGCTCCAAAACTTAACCGATTAAATATGTTTTTTCATTAAATGTTAAAAAAATGTCATGACTGATGTGTTTCTATGTTCTTATATTTTGATATAATTGTGTTAAAATTGGTTTCTAGAGGTTTGAACACGACGGAAAAAACTTACCAATTTTTCATGTTTTTGAAGGTTAATATCTCCTTTAATAATTCAATAAAGAAAAAAAGGAAAACATAGGAACATGCTAATATATCATTAGATTGTTGATGTAAAAAATCATTGTTCTACGGGTAATATCCAGCGAGGAATCAGGGGACTACGTTTCCATACAAAATATGTCCGCTCCATTTCCTCTTAATATATTTCCTTAGTTGCCTCTCAAAAATCGTTTTTTTTTTAGATAATCAATATATTGTATGGCTCCTACCATCCATAATTTGTAGTAACTAACAAAACTTGTTCTTCTTCGTGCTTTTTAACCAACGGATTAGTGCCAGGAAAATGAGCTCCGCCACCCATAACAAACACAAAGGGAATCGCGAATGTGTTTCCCATTACTTTATGTGCCAGTAATTACACTGACCTGTGTCCTGCTGTGTTTTCTCCATTACACCGAGGCAGCATAAATTACGTTTGCATTTTTCATACTCAGTCCCCCGGCGCGTCTGCTCCGCGATATTCCGTCGCCCACGAAATGTTTATTTTTGTCTAAAATACTAAATCTTATTGTTATTAAATTGCCATTTCTAACAGTAACGTTTCCTATAACGTAACGTAATTGAAATTGAGTTATGCGCGCAAAAAGGATAATAAAAATATAAAAAATAATAGCACCTCCCCATTTCTTCCCGTGGGTGTCGTAAGAGTCGACTCTGGGAAAGGGTTAGTGTATTGTGGGCGATAGGCTAGCAACCTGTCACCGCAATATCACGTTTAACTATCTGGTTACCCTGAATTTGCTAAACGTGGCACTGGATTTTTGAATTCATGTGCTCTGCCTACCCCTCATGGGAATAATGGGCGTGAGAATATGTATGTATGTATGTGTATGTAAAAATATAAAAAGGCTCAAGATGTTGCATATCAAGGCTGCATGAAATAAAAAAATATGGAACTTCATTTTAATAGTCTAAGCGATTTCACTAGGAATTTTCAATATTTTCTTTATTTTTTGTCAGTGTGTGTCTATTATTGTGTGTACATACCTATTTGTTTCTGTGTATCTTATTTATTTTACGAACAATCGTGTTTCTGTTACAGCTAAAGTAAGATGTGCAACGATCACATATCCCAATATTAAACATAATTTTTCTCGAGTTTACCAATTTAAAATTCGCCTCGTTTTGTAACTGTCTCAAATCTTAATTTTTTATGATTAAAGTGTTACATAAAATACTCGACATAATGTTTATCTCATTATCACTCCAAAAATTACCATTAAACACGTACCAAAATCGCCGGATCATCCACGATATTACAAATGACGGATTATCCAAATTCGTTACCTTCGTAATTCTATCAACGGACAAAACCTCGGATTTCAGGAGACAAAGCCATCATTGTCCGGAATTTCGATGGATGGTTCAAAATTTGAATAATTTAGGCTTCCGCAAATTTTGTAATCGTCGGTTTTATTGCATTAACGACTTGCAAGGTTTGTGGATCAAAGTTGTGGAAATGATACTGGCCGAAACGATGAATAAAAAAAGTAAGAGTTTTTTTTATAGGAGTTATGGATAGTTCATTCTCCCGGAGTTATGACTTTAGTTTTAAGCCTGTCTGTGATATCTGATTCGAAAAAAAGTGAAAATCAATCCAAACCGACACGACGCTGTGGCGTGGCGTCGTGCATTTTCTGCAATGTTTATGTTTTCCTTCCCGATGTGATAAAATGAGTGTATCACGGGCAGTAAATGAATTGCAAACTCAGTAGTTAATTCATTATGTACTAATTAAGGTAAGTGATCATAGCAGTCAACCAAACCGCCTTAAGTCAAACGCAGTGTTCTGTACTCAACATAATGTAACCACGGTAACTAAATTTAAAAACTACTTAAAGTAAGTCGCTAAAATAAAATGGCGCCCATATAGTTAGCTGGCTCGAGCGCTGTTTTATTCATTAATCTACGTGTGTCAGTGTGAAGTTCGCTTTATATGTAACTTCTTCCATTACAACGTAAATAGCGCCTCGGTCGTTAGTAGTGCTTCGTTTACACGATAGACGGTTTCGTTATTAACTTGTTTTACTATTTTTACTTGCTATTTATTTAAAAAATACGAGAATCTTTAGTCTGTGACTTAGATTTACTTAAGACCCTAGTGCGTGAGCACAGTAGGTATTTTAAGTAAAACACGTTGATAATATATTAAAATTTTAAAGTGCCTACAATTTTATTTACTGAATCCAAAAAAAGTACAAATTAGATCAAGAAAATTAAAAAGTACGGAGACAATATATTTTAGTCACTAATCGCTACTGAACGATATCTATCAGGCAATCTAATAATGTCCCTGTCGTCATGTCGCCATTGAATAATTTAAAGCCATTTTTTTTTCTAAGGTCTAATTTAAATATTAAATCTTCATCTCGATTTATTTTGTACTCTGATGTTTGTAATATATTGTACTCTGATATTGTAATCTGATGATATCCAACTGTTGGAATAAAAAATACCAAGCAGACAAAAAAATTCACTAAAACTACTATAAACATATCGGTTATAAATAATAATATTGACAATAATAATAAAAAATAGCTTTTCTGGAAATTATTATAAGCCAATTTCTCAAAAACTTATAAGGAGTTTTTTCGTAGCTTTTTTAACAGTGTTGAATTAGCAACTTGTACGAGTACTAGCCTAGTTCGAACGAGCCGTAATCCGAAGTTTTCCGAGGGGCTATTTAAGCATTCTTTGGCCCCAGCGGACGTGGGAATAGCATGTTCAGCTTTTTGCCAGCTCCGGGCCGGCTACTTACTACAAGTCGTTTTTCTCAAAACGTTAGGTTAAGGTACATTTTAGGCGTCACGCTAACCTGTCACTATTATACCTGACAACTCAAAACCAAAATAATGTTGTAGAAGTGGCTACGAAACGTGAAATGGTCATGGTCTTGTTTATGTAGCGTTTCGTACGCTCTGCCTACCCCATTTGGGAATACAGGCGTGATGTATGTATGTATGTGCATGGGCACGGTCGAACCAATTGATTTCTGACCCACCGTAGAACAAATTTCCTTTGTAGAGCAAACAGGCAGTTAAAATCTTGCCAAATTATATTCTAGGGAATACAATTCTCAAATAAAGATAAAATAAAAAAAGATAATAACCGATTCACGATACACAATCATAAATCACGTCTGTATTCCCAAATACGGTAGGCCGAGCGTGAAAAACGGTACATAGTCAAAACTTGCATTTTTTATTACATACATACATATCCTCACGCTTGTATTCCCAAGAGGGGTAGGCAGAGCACATGAATTCAAAAATCCAGTGCCACGTTCAGCTATTTCAGGGAAACCAGATGGTTAAACGTGATATTGCAGTGACAGGTTGCTAGCCCATCGCCCACAATACACTAACCCTTTCCCAGAGTCGACTCTTATGACACCCACGGGAAGAAAGGGGGAGGGGTGATTCCTAGAGGAAGCTATTTTTGTCTCATTCCTCTGTCTTTTTTTAAATTAAATATTTAAGTAATAAAAACGTATTGTCA
>BHDV01004823.1:47129-57756 GCA_005406045.1 Adoxophyes honmai
TTCATTTTTAGACTGTGTATTTCAATAAAAAGACATGTCAAGATTGTTTACCATCTTTTAAGTACCTAAAGGTCTAAAGTATAATCTATTTCCTTAGTCGCCTCTTACGACATTCACTGACTAGGTATAACACCTCTCCAGTGCTTCTGTGGATGTCTTAAGAGCCAACGAAACAAACAGATTATGGTATAATTTTAAGTTACAAGCTGGAAACCTGTCACTATAGTATACCTCTTAGCTTAAAACCCAAAAAAAATCTGTGCTAGAATTGGCTACAGAGCTACTGCCTGTCCCATCCGGAAATATAGGCGTGATAATTATATTTATGTACTAGCTTTTGCCCGTGGCTTCGCTTGCGTTAAATTCGGGCTAACACAGAAGAGAACAGAACTTGTAGCTTTCAGATCCATACAAACTTCTACCACCCATTTTAGGGAAGTGGGGGGTTATAAAGAGACAAAAAGTAGCCTATGTCACTCTCATCCTAAAAAATCATGTCAATCCATTACTCCGTTTAGCCGTGAAAGACGGACAAACAAACAACAGTATAGATTACAAATATATGTCAACAATATTATGTTACCAAGGTCATTGAACTTAACCTCAACTGCAGAAACTTCTGTCGTAACACATTATGGTAATACACTGTCTTTATGTTTACCCTCAAGGTTGGGGCGGAAATGAAATAATACCCTCAGGAACTATTGGGAGTGGGTAGTTCTACTCTCTTAATAGTAGGGTCACCGTTTTGAGGTGAACTTTAGAATGATACAACGTGTAGGTATTTTTAGGGTTCCGTATACAAAGGGTGAAAGCGGAACCCTATTACTGAGACTGCTGTCCGTCGATCACCGGGCTGTATCTCAAGAACCAAAAGAGCTATTGAAATTTTCACAAAAGATATATCTTTTACTGATGCCGCTGTAACAACAGACACTAAAATAAAAATAATAATTATTATTATTAAGGCGGGCTCCCATACAACAATCACGTTCTTGACGATTTTTTTAATATCAAAAACCGCAATTTACCTAGTCGATGGTATGGAACAATTTGTGCGTAAGTCCAACTCGCACTTGGCCGATTTTTGAAGTCTTTATCATCATCGTCATCGTCTATTGTGAGTCGCTAATACTTGTAATAGTCGTAATGTATAATTTTGGTTCCTATTTAGAGGATTAAGATGCCTAACGAGCAATCCTCTCTAAACAGATGAAGTCGGATTTCAAAGAATTTCGAAACTTGATACTGTGAAATGGGGTGAGTAGGGTTTAAAGAAAGAAAAATGATTATTTTAAGATCTCCAAACCATCACCAGACAAAAAAAAACAAAAAACATTAAAAATAAGGTACGTATATCTTGAGGACACAGAAGAACCGAAAAATGGCATGAATTTTGTTGATGGGGAGTATATTGGTTATAAATGGGGAGAAATGGGATGTCAAAAGGGTGAAGTGTTCTATACAGCCTACCTAAATAATTTATTCTGATAACAAATAAGGCTATAGTAAAATACATATATTATCCCAAGTATCGATCTTATTCAAATATTAACGTAAGCCACTAACATTACATAGCAACTTTTTCTTTTTACATACATACATACATAAAATCACGCCTATGTTCCCAAAAGGGGTAGGCAGAGCACACGAAACGTGAAATAGACATATCCATGATTAAGACTATTTTACGCTTCGCAGCCACTTTTTCTTTTTTATTGAAATTAAGGTTGCTTAAGGGGCAGCGCAGACGACAGACTTTTGTGCGATCGAGTCTGCGGCGCAATAAAAACTCTGAATGGCGCGCAGACAGTTTCCATTCAGAGTTTTTATTGCGCCGCAGACTCGATCGCACAAAAGTCTGTCGTCGGCGCTGCCCCTGAAGCATTACAGTAAAAATTTATTTGCTGTTTAAATGTCAATTGTGACGCTATTCATCCCGTTTTATGGTACATCAGCAATTTTAGCTCCGAAAATAAGGTATTCGACGAAGCAAATTACGCTCAATCCGAAACTTCAGTAATGAGAATAACTGTAAACCGCGAGTAAAAGATTTTTCATTATTAAAATTAAATTAAAGCTGTATAATTGATGGTACTAAGTAAATATATCTAAGTAGGAGCGGGAATTTTAAGCATGCTGAATTTGTTGAAGTTAGAAACAAATGTTGGGATAAAAAAAAGTTTTCATCAAAATTCGGAAAAAAGTTCGGAATCATCAAAATTGTATGAAAAATTGAAGACTTTTTTCTTAAACCAAAGACAGAATCAAATTTACAAGTTTATAGCACAATTTCCCTGTAAGTCAAGAGGATAAAGGTCGCCGGTAAACGCTGGATGCAGGTCGCTTCCAACAGGTATTAATGGATGTCTTAAGGGGAGGCCTATGTTCGGCAGTGGACGTCTTATGGCTGAAATGATAATGATGATAAAGTCGAGAAGCAACAAAGAAGATACCGACACCACATCTTACCGAACAAGTTCATTTATTCCATGAACGTCAAGAGGAGACTAAGGAAAGACGTTAACGTAACTTTTAGGGGACAGACTAGCAACCTGTCTTGTGTCTAGAAACCTAAAATTTATCTTTGCTCGACTTACAATTAGTGTTGTCATTTTCTGTGTTCTGCCTTCCTTATTTAGGAATCAAAGGCGTGGTGTTTATACTACGTTAACGTTCGCCATAACACTGCAATTCCCATCCAAACTATGTTTTCAACTGATTCAAATTAATCAGTGAAACTCGCGAACTTGGGGCAATCTGTCTCGTAAGCGGGACGTTTACTTTTACAAAGATTGATGGTCCAATGACTTTTCCTTCAATTAGTTTCATTTTCTCTAACTTTGTAAGTGGCAAGTGGCTTAACAATTCCGGTTCACGACTATACATTCATTATGGTAAATATTTCTGAAAATAGTAAAACGATGTATCAATTCACTAGTTGACATGTTTATTCAACATCGAACCATGCTTTTCCTCATTGAAACGATAATGTTCTGAAAATACCACCAATCTCCTTCCTAGCCTCGTATAATGACCTATAAATAGGTCAGAACGGACTTGACAAGCGATATGTTTCCCTGAAACTTGTTGCTGGGTCGAACAAACAATCTGTGTGTCGTTGTTTTGCTAGATTTCTTGTCGTAGAAAGAATAGACGAACTTATACGCTCATGGTACGCACTGAACTACTTAAAAGCGACGGTTTTTAGTTGAGAATCTTAATACAAGACTTACAGCAATATGTTTTGGAAAGTTCACACGAACCATTGAAGGTGTGCGAGTGGGGAGATTAAATAAAATATTGTGTCCATTGAAGTTTTACCTACCTACGTTTATTACAATAAATTTAGAAAGAAATTCTGAATTTTCAATGCTTGTTTAAAAAAAATAACTGTGGCTATGAAACGTAAAATTGTCCTGGTTCTGTCTGTACCTCAACATGTCTCCATTTGTTCCACAGCCGTAGTAAGAGGCGATTAATGAAACAGATTAGGTACCTTAGCTATGATTTAGGCGACAGACTGGCAATCTGTCACTATTATACCTCTTTCATCGGTGTTTTAACTTAAAATTATGCTAAAAGTCGCTGTGAAACGTAAAATATTCATCCTATTTAACGTTTCATGTGCTCGACCTATCCTGTTTGGGAATACGTACGTAATGCATGTATGTTGAATCTATGTATGTCTGTCATGTAATAAAGCTTTATGTGCACTAGCTGCCATTTGGGAATACAGGCGTGAAGTTAAAACATGTGCTTCTAAACACTTGGAAAATTTAATCATTTAAATAATTTAAATAAAAGAATAAATGGATTAAGGTTTGCTACAGATGGCAGGCTAACAACCTCACTAGTAAACCTCTGATATCTTTAGACCTAAAAGTGGCTACAAATCCTGAAATAGTCTGTCACGTGCTTTGCCTACTCCATCTAGGAATGCAGGAGGGGAGGCGTTACGTTTATGAAACGAGCGTTTATAAAAACGCTCACAAAACCTGCCCTACCTCCTCCAGTGCGAATACCAAGACGTTTTACAAACACCATCCATCAGTCGCATGACGGCGCAATCGGCAACGGATTGCGAACGAATTGAATGGTGCCCCGTCGCCTTCCAATTATTGTTATTTTTTAACGGCCATTGTTGCTCGCAATCGAAAAACGCCTTTGTAAGGAAAGCGGTGAAGCGCGAGCCGCGTCTTCACTAAACTTGTATGCGCCTGAACAACCCGAAAGATTTTAACACAGTATTCGAAACGATAGCTAGAACATAGATACATACATAACCGTCACGCCTTATTCCCTGCGGGGTAGGCAGAGACAACAGAGCGCCATTCGCTTCTATTCTGACATACTTCTCTCGCTTCACTCACATTCATAACTCTCGTCATACACGCTCGACGGTTTCGGGTACTCCTAATTTGGCCTCCCTTTAGTACATCGTCGATCTGGTCGGTATACGTTCTTCGGGGGCGCCCTCGACCGACTCGCCCAAAAACACTTCCCTTGTAAATTTGCTTACATATCCTTGCTTCATCCATTCTCTCCACATGCCCAAACCAACGCAGCATACATATAGCTATAACAAGTAATTAATATTTTACCAGTACTTAGGTCAAATAAAAATAACATCTCTCCATTTTACAAACAACAGAAAATATAAGCTTTGTAAGGCATTGAAAACTAAGGGATACTGCCATAGATCACTTCCACAGTTCTAGTGTTAGCCACAGAATAAGAGAATAGGTACTCAGAGCTAGACAGAGAGATTGACAACGACAACAGATAGTTAATAAAATGAAGATAAAATATACATACCTACATACGAAAATTGATTTTTGCTCTCGAATACTTCCGGACAACTTAATAAATCTTGATCCGTGTGTCTCCATTTCTTCCGTGGATGTCGTACGAGGCAACTAAGGATATAGGTTGGTATATTTCAGACAAAAGGCAAGCAACCTGTCGCCAATTTTTGCATAAATTTAGCTCCAAACAAAGATGGAAGAGGTATAATAGTGACGGTTGCTGTTATTTAAAACGAACCCAAACCCCACTTCCTTAGTCGCCTGTTACTAGAGCTATAATGTACATCCTCGGAAGAAATGGCGAGATGTTATTCTAAATCCGACACTACAGTATAAATAATTTGAAACAAAAAAAAAACCGACTTCAAATTAGCAATATTTTGAAAGTATTCTGTTTACTGAATGTAAAATCTTGACTTTATCAACAAATTACCGAAAACGCCGTACATCTCCATATAAAATTTGAAGAGTTCCCTCGATTTCTCATCAGATCCTGGTTTCGTGCCAATGGGACCAATTTCGAGTTATACCTTTTCGATTAAAAAAAAATTTTGAAAATCGGTCTACGGGTTTTCGGGTGTATGTAAGTAACATACACACAAAAAAAAAAATTTAAAAAAAAATTGGTCGAATTGAGAACCAGCTCCTCCTTTTTGAAGTCGGTTAAAAATGGTAAATTTCTCTTGTGTTACGGAAGGAACCCTGAAAAAGAATTATATTTGATTTACAGCATTATTGTCAGTGGTCGGTCACCTGCACAGTGGGATTAGTGGACACAGTGGGTGTTCTATTTTTAAGGCTTAGGCCTGACATATACTTTTGTAGGTTTATATGTACGTTTCGTTGTTGCGGTGTCGGCTTTAGAATAACGCCTCTATTTCTTCCGTGGATGTCATAAGAGGCGACTAAGGAAGTGGGTTTGGATACGTTTAGCAACAGCGACCTTTCGCTGTTATACACTTCCATCTTTGTTTAGATCTTAATTTATGCAAAAGTGGTGACAGGTTGTTAGACTGTTGTTTCTATGTATTTGATTAAAGAGACGTTTGAAAAGTCCAAATAGAAGTAGCTGCGAAGCGTGATACCTAGTCATAATCATTTTTTTGTCTATGTCACGTATCATGTGCTCTGCCTACCCCATTTAGGAACACAGGCGTGATTGTATGTATGTATCTATCTATACTAATATTATAAAGCTGAAGAGTTTGTTTGTTTGAACGCGCTAATCTCTGGAACTACTGGTTCGAATTGAAAAATTCTTTTTGTGTCGGATAGACCATTTATCGAGGAAGGCTTTAGGCTATAAAACATCACGCTGCGACCAATAGGACCGAAGAAATAGTGGAACATGTGGAAAAAAACGGGGGAAATTGGTCATTATTCCACGCGAACGGAGTCGCGCGCACAGCTAGTGTATGTAATAAATCTTTACACTTTAGAATTTAGAACTGTGAAACTAAAATGTCGCGGGTTTTTCACCTCAAGTTTAGGGTTTGCACTAAAGTCGCGTAATCCCCGGCTGAGCGCGTAAACTTGGCGGGTTCCGCCGGGGGGGTGATTCCGGAACTAATTAATAAAGGCTAAGTGCTGCGCTATGTCGCTGCAATTAATTCACGACACCTTTCTATTTGTTTAAAGTTAAGGCTTGATGGCTGAGTTGGGAGACAATTTTCAAGGAGAACTTGTTGTGTGTACCTACTAAAGTGTCTAGTTTGAAGTTAAAAAATGTACTTAAGAGCGTGTAAACACAATTCGGCGATTTTGATGTTTTTCAAATGCTTTACAAAGCTATAAATCCTTAAGTTTTTAAAGAAAAACTACTGTAACATATAAATAAACTCTTTTTCTTGGGATTAACGGTAAATATTATTTTATTAGCAACACAGATTTCTTTTACTTAGCCAATTTGTTGAAGGGTTTTCACAAAAATACGCGTCAGAGCTGTCTTTCACTTGAAAATTTTCCATTAAAATTTACCATAAACGATATAAACTTGTTACCTATTATCTGATAGACAATATAGTCGACTGAGGAATAACGGTGTTACATGAATCAAATTATTGGTTTTTATTATTCAAATATCATTTTACATAATTTCAAAATTGAACTATTACTTTATTTTTTTCTCATTGTTTTGATGAAATAATTTTATTGTAAATTTACAGAATATGTTTAGTCTAACCATATTTTTTTCATGGCTAAATATGAGTTAATTTATTTTTCACGATTTTTTAAACTTTGGTCCAAAACCACTAAGGTCAGGTGGGGGAAGAGAAACGCAGGGGTAGGAGGGCACTACAGACCATACTCACTCATAACTCGACGAGTTATGGTCTGTGGTGCCTCTTACCCCTGCCCTCCCCCTGAGTTTCTCTTCCCCCACCTGATCTTATATTACGTTCGTAAAAAATGTTTGCGCCCTCTTAATATTATATCTTTGGCTGGTTTTCTTAAAATTTAAATGGGTAAATAGTGCTCGTAACTGCGATAAACACAGTTTTATGTACATATACATAATATCTACATACATCACGCCCCTTTAGGCGTGCCATGACAGATTCGTTTTAAATCAGTTGAGTTATAGGACAGAATCTGATTAGGTACGAATCGGTTGAGGTCAGATTTGCCATCAGTCTGTTTCTGAATAAATCATTTTCGACATAGGACTTATGATATGGTAGTCATTTTCTTGTTAAACCAATTTCTGAGTACGTCAGATTCGTATAGAGTCCCATGACAAAACAGTGCTACGTCGGATTGGTAATAGGTTGGATTCGAACCTATGCAGTTTCTTGTCTCAACCGATTAGCAACGATTCGATTAAGACATTTGACAGTTTCTTTTAATGATCAATTCTGAAAATGGCGCTTTCTGATTTTGCCAGATTTTATGTCATATTTTATTCCAAGAAAGCCAGGTACATTTAGACACAGTAAAAATTGCTACGAATTTTAACTACATTATACTAGCGTTGCTCGCGACTTCGTCCGCGGTAAAATGTCGAATTAAAGGCAATACAAAAATCTTTAATACTAAATTTGCTTAGCTCTTTTACCTCCTTAATTAATGTTTTTTTTTAGATAATTTACACGTTGTTCAAGAGTTCTGAGAGTGAATCTTCCAGTGATTGTTCAAGATAATTATCGGATGCCGTTTAATGTATAAGTTATGAAATAGGTATCTAACGCGTTCGACGTAAAGGGCGAATTTTAAGAGGACTTTAGTTTAGTGTTAAAGTACTCCAAACAAGTGGTATGTATTTTTTTATCACATGCCTACGTGTCCAATATTTGAAAAAAGAAAAGAAAAAAATTATAGCTGTAAGTATTAAATTTTATTTTCCCTATGACTGTACATTTGCCTGATGTACCCAGAAATTGACTGACATAATTATCTGACCTTCTCAGCAAAAAGATCAAACATAATCTAATCAACATCGGATCTGTCAAATTCAGAATGACACCATACTAATATTCCGGATGTATGACTTTCTGACAAACTCAGAATCCGGCATTATAAGAATCTGAAAAGCTACGAATTTGAGATCTGAATAATTTAACATCGTAGGAATTTGGATAACTTAACAAATGCCCGATTCATAATCGAACATACTCAGAATCTGAATTAAATAGAAACCGGCAACATTAGAGTCATACATACTCCGATTCTGGCTTAAAACTCAACTGATTTAATACGAATCTGTCCAATCCCACCTAAAGGATCACGCCAGAGTCCCAAATACTGTAGGCAGAACACACAAATCATTACATAGACAAAACATGACTATAAAACATGTATAATAGGGACAGGTTGATAGTCTGTCGCCTAAAATATACTTTAACCTATTTCCTTAGCCGCCTCTTATGACATCCACGGAAGAAATGGAGGGGTGATATTATTCTCACATGACATAGTCAAAACATACATCAAGAATCTGCAGCAGTTACAAGTATAAAGTATAAAATGTAGCCGAAATGTAGCCGGTTGAAACCTTCCAACAACCGCCCTGAAATTGATAAGATAGTATTCCGTCGCTAAAAAAATACTTTTTTACGTTTAAAAACTCACTACTGCTAGAGGTTTTCGACCGGCATGCTCCACTTAGACCTGTGCGAGTTAGGCATAACCCAGCGCCATGGCTGACGCCCGAAATCAAGGCCATGATGGCAAGAAGGAACAGAGCTCGCGTTAAACTGCGCAGTGATCCTTCGGAGGAAAATCGCCTAAAATATGTGAATTTGAGGAATCGCTGCAGTAAGGTATGTAGGGACGCTAAACGTCGCCATATTTTTCAGTCCATAGATGGCTGCCCTCCTTCTAAACTCTGGAAGTTCCTTAAGTCGTTAGGGGTGGGCAAATCTCAACAAACCATTTCTACCTTGACTGACCTCAATGGCCTCAATAAGCACTTCAGTACGTCGCCAGTACAGTTGGATCCTGGTGTGAAGCGGCGCACGTTGTCTTTTCTTGCCAGTACTCAGCACCCCGACATCCCACCTTTTGACCTTGGCAGTATATCGTCGCTCGACGTTCTCAGTATTCTTAAAACCATTAAAACGAAGGCGGTCGGTGAAGATGCTCTGGGCTTGGACATGCTTGTGCTTGGGGCGGAAATCATTGCTCCTATTTTGTCTCACATCATAAATTTTTCATTATCCATGGGCAGTTTTCCTTTATTGTGGAAGCGTGCTCACGTTATCCCTCTTCCTAAAACGTTAAATCCCAGTTCCTTTTCCGAATATCGTCCCATTTCAATTCTTCTAGTTTTATCTAAAATAATTGAACATTTTGTGAGCAAACGCCTTTCCCATTACCTAAATACACATAGTTTATTTAATCCTTTCTAATCTGGCTTCCGCCCCGGGCATAGCACTGTCACGGCTCTCGTCAAGGTCACTGATGACATTCGTTACAATATTGAGAACAGAAAGCTGACTGTCTTAGTGCTGTTGGACTTTAGTAGTGCCTTTAATACCGTTGACTTTGATATCCTTTTAGGTATACTCAGTACTTTAAATGTCTCCTCTGGTGCACTATCGTGGTTTCGTTCCTATCTCTGTGGGAGGCAGCAGCGAGTTAAGATTGAAGACGCTTTTTCTGCGTGGTGTGATCTTACCGCTGGTGTTCCACAGGGGGGCGTGTTATCCCCTCTCCTCTTTTCTATCTTCATCAACGGTATTACATCCTCCTTAAGTTCTTCATATCATTTATATGCAGACGATTTACAAATATACTCAGCAGCTTCACTTGACGATTTTCCTCTTTTAATTGATCGAATTAATGCTGACCTTGCCTCCATTAGTGATTGGGCTGCGATGTTTGGCCTCAAAATTAATGCAAAAAAGACACAGGCGATAGTCATTGGCAGTCAATATTTTATCTCGCAGATTTCTGATATGGTTATACCTAATCTGTACTTTGAAGGTACAGTAATCCCTTTCACTGCTACTGTAAAAAACCTAGGGATTACAATAGACCAGACGTTGTCGTGGTCGGCTCAGGTTGCCGAGGTCAGTCGGAAACTCTTTGCGTCGCTCCACTCGCTCAGGCGCTTGCAGAATTTTCTGCCACTCCAAACCAAAGCTATGCTAGCTCAATCGCTTTTGCTGCCGTTGCTTGACTATGGCCATGTTGCGTATTTAGATCTATCTGAGGGGCTGCTTGACAAGCTTGATCGTCTACAGAATGTATGCATCCGATACATTTTTGGACTTCGGAAATATGATCACGTGTCGCAGTTTCGTGCGCAGTTGGGTTGGTTCCCGATACGTGATCATCGTAACATACATATTCTGTCATTGCTATTCAACACTCTCTTT
>BHDV01004826.1:26484-46844 GCA_005406045.1 Adoxophyes honmai
CCGATTTTCAAATTTTTTTTTTTTAGTCGAAAGGGTATAACTCGAAATTGGTCCCATTGGCACGAAACCAGGATCTGATGATGGGATCTTGGAGGAATTGAGGGAACTCTTCAAATTTTATATGGAGATGTACGGCGTTTTCGGTAATTTGTTGATGAAGTCAAGATTTTACATTCAGTAAACAGAATACTTTCAAAATATTGGTAACTAGCTGTGCCCGCGACTCCGTCCGCGTGGAATAGTGACAAATTTCCCCCGTTTTTCCTACATTTTCCACTGTTTCTTCGGTCCTATTGGTCATAGCGTGATGTTATATAGCTTAAAGCCTTCCTTGATAAATGGTCTATCCAACACAAAAAATATTTTTCAATTCGCAACAGTAGTTCCTGAGAGTAGCGCGTTCAAACAAACAAACAAACTCTTCAGCTTTATTATATTAGTATAGATTTGAAGTCGGTTTTTTTTTGTTTAAAATTATTATATCAACTTTTATAAGCAACACCATGAAAGATTTTTGTATAATTTTGATTTCATTTCGACTAAAATTTTATTTTCAATGAGTTTTGGACGATGTTCAAAATTTAAAACTCGCACCATGATAATTAATATTATAGACAAGGACATTTTCATAACAACAAAACCTACATGTTACATGCTAGTCATTGTCTACGGTATTTGAACGCATTTAAGAAGAATCGTATCGTAATATGCAGATAAAGTATAGTAATATTATACGTCTCATTCCACAATCGCTGAAAGGTAATTTTAACACGATAGAATGTTGCATCTTGTAACAACAAACTAAGTACTAAATTCAGTTTATTGCCGCTCCGAGCGTTGTTCCCAGTAGCATTTCAAAATATACACAGTGAATTTGTTATTGAGAGAACGTGGGGTATTTACGATTACAGCAAAGAGTTTGTGTTAAAGTTTAGTACGACGATTTCGTATTAATTGGGGTATTTTCGTTTACGTGTAGAGCTGATGTCACCTGCAAATACGTAAAGGACTGAGAGCTGTTATTTTGGACAGGACTTTTAGAAAGAAAACCCCTTTTCCGGTGGATTGCCCGCGACGCGTGATCTCTGGGCCCGGACGAGGAGCTACGCGTTCCATCATAGAAATACGCTTTTTCTAGAACGTTATTGGACAAGCCGGCGCTGCTTTTGGAATTCAATCACTGTTTAACACAGATTTCGTTACAATTCCTTAGTAAGTAGCGAAAATATAGGTATGCGAGATTTCTTTAATATTTTGTATGTGATAAAATCTTGATGAGAAACTTTTAATGTTTAAATCCACTTGTAATGGTAACTTTTAGTACCTGTAGGTATTCTGAGTGCGGTTTATTAAAAAGTAAAACTAAGGTTCTTCTCGCGGAACAGGAACATCCGAAATTCAATTTCCTTTCATTAATTTGCTGTCGTTTATTGTCGAATATCGCAGCTAAATTCCTTGACAAAATAATGTGGTGGCTGACGTAGCCGGCACTCACTAGGAGCAGTGGAGCTGTCATACAGATTGCAAGCTCGGCGCCCCGCCACTCGACCGCAGAGTGAAACCAAACCCCGCTGCAGCTAGGCACGTACTCACACACACAAGTCCACCTGCCTACATTCGTTTCCTACAAACTGCCAACGCATTATAGCTACTCAACTTCACAACAAATTGACAACTCCGTATTCAAATTTATATCCGTAAAAACAAACTTCCTCCAGCATTCTCACGGATGATTACCTACCCCAAGGTATCAGAGCGTTACTTTTTCAGAAGTTAAATTACTCCATTAAAACTTTTGGCACATTTAAAAGGCACCATCACAGTCAATTAATATCCATTAAGTTGCGCATAAACATTATTAAATAAGGAATTAATTTATTCATGAAGGTAGTATGGAACTTGAGGAGGAGTTGTAAATTTTATTCACAGGGTGTCTCACGTCATATTACATCTTCAGGCTGTCGACGGCACTTGTTCGGGTGAAGAGCGAAATTACGAAAATTCACGTGGACCGGCAAATTAAACCGTACACGCGTCTTGTGTCGCGTGACAACAGATCTTTGTGAGTAATATTTTTAGACATACACTCGAAACACTCGCTATGTAAGTATATTAAGTATATCGTTACCTAACTCTTGAAAATGTACACCTTACAGTTGCCTGCAACGTGTGCATTTATTGGGATGTGTACATAATTTATTATTAAAGTTACAGAATACCTACAGGCGTAATGAAGTTTAGGTGCTCCAGAAATTTACCACTGATGAGCAATCTGCTATTTTAATAATAGTTATTAGGTACATTTTGTGGGCATCGGATTGCGTACTCAACGAGATAGATATTAAGTATAAGCATTATTTATGAGATACTAGCTTTTGCCCGCGGTTCTGCTCGCGTTAAATTCGGGGTATCACAGAAGAGACACATACCAATTTTGTAGCTTTCTACATTGAAAACTTCCACTCCTCACTTTAGGGAAATGGGGAGTTTTGAAGAGACAAAATGTAGCCTATGTCACTCTCCGTGCATCCATCGCTCTGTTTAGCCGTGAAAGACGGACAAACAAACACACTTTCACGTTTATATATTGGTACGGATACAAAATTGAGAATACATTTATATCTACATGCTTCTCGTGCACATTAACCTGTCGTCGTAACCTAAGATTTAACACGGATTTGTGCATGAAATGGTGCGGCATGACCGAGTCTAGACCTCGTTAGGTAATTACTCACACACTCAAACGCAAGTAGGGTAACTACATGTTTATATTAGCGGTCTATAAAACACTATTCATAGGCTTAGTTCATTTTGATACATTTGTAAACTTGACAAACATTACAAATCAAAATAATAAATGAGACACGGTTCCGTGCCCGCGACTCCCGACGGATACTTAGGTATAATTTATCATGCGTATGTATTCTGGCGACGCCTGCAATGGTTCCGGCAAAACTCGCGACGCAAAGAGGTATTGTCAATTGCTTGAATTGGCTTCGTTTGCTCAAAATCTAGGTCAAAGCTTATAAAAGGGGGAGTTTAAAAGCCCTGTACGTATGTTACATTTCTTATTCACGGCCAAATGGGCCCGCGGTTAGGGTGATTTGTAAGGAAGCGTAAGCGTAATAAACTGTATATAAAAATTCATCAGACCGCAAACTCTTTGTGGTAGGGCTCCTTGCGTAGTACTGCGCTCCAGGCCTTTGTAGTGTTCCACAAACGGGAATAATTTACCGAGCCGAGGATATAAATGAACTAGCTACGTTGAAAAGTAGATTAAGTTTATGTGCGTATTTGACGTTTGTAATTTCCTTTGTAATTTTTACTTAGAATTGTCTTAAGCTGTTATTTTAGCACAAAATTAAAATAATGATTAAGTACGTAATAATTAAACCTAATACCTAACCAAATTATTCGAGTAATGGCAATTTCATTGTGGTCAAAACGTCGTTCAAATTCAAGTTTGAATAAATACTGTGACCTTTTCTATCATGTTTGTAATGTTTCCTCTAGTTTAAAATGACTAAAGTTAGTGTTGTAAAATAAAATGGAATTTTCATTATTATTAGTTTAAAATGACTAAAGTTAGTGTTGTAAAATAAAATGGAATTTTCATTATTGTAGATTGTTAATGATAAGTATGATAACACAATAAGGATGCATAAAAAATATTTATTGCGACTCTATTATCAGGTCATCTTTGCAAGTTTCGCCGTGACAGATACTTAATAATGACAGTGACTTTACTACCAAAGAGTATACTTATTATATTTGTTCTACCGTTGCCGAAAGGTTATAAAAATGCATTTTACGCCAAAAGCCCCGGGCGCGGTGCCAAACTACGCTACGATAACTACCAAAGAGGATTAACAAAATACTATTATTTGCCACTGACGAAAGCTTAACACAGAAACTCATTTCGCAGACCGCGCTATGGATCTTAAGCCTAATTAGATATTTACAGGCTAGGTGGTACCCATACGCAGTTTAATTAAATCTTGTGGAGAACCGAAATTTAATTGTGTCTACTAGTTTAGTGCCCGTTTTCGTGATTTTGATTGTATTTCCGTGTAATGTAAGAGCTTAGAGTTAGCGGCTTTGCAGTAATGAACAGGTAATTTAAGTACAGTTGACGTGCGTTGTCGTGTTTACAATAACACCTCTCCATTCCTTCCGCGGATGTCTTAAGAAGCGACTAAGGATATAGATTAAAGTATTTTTGGGCGACAAGTTAGGAATCTGTCACTATCCTCTTCACTTAGTACCCAAAAAATATGCTAGAAGTGGCTACTAAACGTGAAATTGTCGTGGCTTTGTCTATTCAGCGTTTCGTATGCTCTGCCTACCCCATTTGGGAATACAGGCGTGATGTATACGTATACTACACAGGCTGGCCGGAAATGGACCGTAAATATTTTAACTAGTGGTCGAGTTTACGTTACTTGTGATGGAGTTTTCCCGGAAATTTCATGTAAAAAATATGAAAATATGACAATATTGCCCAGTCTTTTGTACTCCGGCCTGCATGACTTAGGGTCTCACCAAACCAGTCGACGCCTTTTCGGCAAAATGCCGGTAGAAAAAGCTTTATGTCAACGCAATAAGGGCGAACAAGACGTGAATTGATTCGGCCATTCTCGGTCGAACGAGCCGAGCCGATTGACGTCTTGTTCGCCCTTATTGCGTTGACATAAAGCTTTTTCTACCCGCATTTCGCCGAAAAGGCGTCGACTAATGTGGGGAGACCCTTAGTTAACCTCGTAGCATTACAAACTCGAACGATTAAGGGTGCGTAAGCGCCGATTACCTGACGTAAGGTCGGTAAAATACAGGGCACAATGACCTGAAAAGCGATTAAACATTTGTATCCCATAAGACAAAATAATGAAAATTATCCTTAGTAGTCCCAATGACACCCACGGAAGATATAAAGGCGTGTTTTTTAACGTTTCAGTGAGTATTTTTTTCCTCGGAGAAAAAGCTCCCTCTGCAGCTTAAGCAAAGCTTACTCGTGTGTGTGTAATTTATACAACATTTACACACAACTTTTCGGAAAAGACAACTTTTTATCTCGTTTCGAGTCTCACTACGGCTTATTATGCGCACATCAGGCGCGAACCCGCAAGTTTTATGTAGCCATGTACAAAAGGGTTTTTGTGAGTCTACGTATCTATATAAAACAGTATTTTCTAACTTATAAGTTTATGTCACTCAATTCTTTAATTTATTCACCATTTTATTTGTACTCACTTCATTTTTACTGCTTTATTTTTTGTTCATTCTTTTGTGTTTTTTGCCGTGTGGTGTCGGGTTCAAAATAGCACTTCCTATTTTTTTCTGTGGATGTATAATTGTATATTTTTTAGGCGACAGATTAGCAACTTAACACTTTTTGTAACTGTGAATTTCAAACCTAAAAGATATGCTTTTCAAGTGGCCACGAAATGTGAAATAGTCATGATTTTAACTATGTAGCGTTTCGTGTGCTCTGCCTACTCCGTCTAAATGAAAAGGGAACTATCACTTCCTTTTATTTTGCTTCATTGGTTAAAAAGGTTTGAATTTATCATTTTTTAGGTATGTATAATGAAACGCGTTAAAGGCTTGTCTTGTAGATACGAGTTGTCCATATCATTGCAGTATACTTAGGTCAAGTATTGATCGTAGTAATTTTAGAATCAGTGTTTTAGCCTTGCGATAGTATGCAATCGATGAAGACGCCTGCAAATAATTATCCACCACTTACAACATACTTGAAATCAAATAAAGTTTGAAGTAAGCACAGTTACAGTCAAAGAATTTGATAACTGTGCCACTTTGTACCTTTTTACAAGAAATGTCACTGTGACATACCATACTATCTACTAATCAAAGCATTATAAAATTTATTATGAAAAGGTTTAAATGACTATTACACGTTTCGGGGCCTATCTAGGATATTTTTTAGGTTTTGATTTAGCAGGCATTATGGCTGGTAGCCTGTCGTGTAAAATATACCTTAACTTATTTCCTTAGTCGCAAAATACTACATCCATGAAAGAAATGGAACGGTCTGATTCTAAAAGCGGCACCACACGAAAAAAAATAGAAATAAAAGCTATTAGGGAGTTTATATCAAAGTGAAAGCACTGTACCTTTATGCAGTAGGTATGCTTTACTTGAATTATATGACCCCGCGCGTCTTAGTTTCACTTAACTATTTTGTGATTTACCTGTTCTCGTTACTGGATTCGATCAATTTTTTTAAAGGAGGTTTTTAACAAAATTGCTAAAAATGACAGTGGTAATGCGGACTCAAGGGCCATAGACTGTAGTATTCATTTCAATGTCACAGCTTTGACCTTTTATACAAGAAATCGGCCAAGGGCGATTCGGACTCGCACACGAAGGGTTCCGTACCATTGACTAGGTAAATGAAAGGCCTGTCAACTTTCTATTTGGCATGTTGCGTATTTTATATTACAAAGCTCTGATTCTCTGTAAACAATGTTTTGGTAGGTATTATTCAAATATCAACACAAACCCAATACCAATACACACCATGCTGACTATAGATGACGTATGCAATAGAATCAGAGCTTTGTAATATAAAATACGCAACATGGCGAGGGTCAAATAGAAAGTCAGGCTTTAAATGGCGGTAGATGACGTATTAAAAAAAAAGTACTTACACAGGGTCTCATTCAAACCAATTTTCGGCGGAAAATCAAACTTTTTGGGGAACAGCAAATTAATTCAATATCTCTCGTCCTCATTATATATATCAGTGCTATCAATAAATGTTGGAGCCATCCGTGTTGGAGGGTGGTCATGTTTAAAGCATGCCGCCTCGGACGCCAGCTATCCCCAAGCTGCAATGAAATTATACGGATAAATCTAATACACCGCCTCAATGAGTCATGATTATAATTTTCTTAAGTGTAACTTAATTTCACAGTGCTTTAATTGAACTGCAATACTCTGAAATTTATTGAATTGAAGTAAAATGAGAAAAAGTTTCTTATTGTACCTAATTGTTAATGTCTTAGTGTCTTTTAATCTTGGGACCATACCATGCTGACTTCATGGCTCAGCTGCAATTCGAAAATTAGCATTTAGGTAGGTACACTGTTGATTATAGTGATTTAGATATTTTTGTTTTCAAAGTAATCAAAAACGTTCCTGTAAATTTTCGTCTACAGATAGATACATAATTATCTACTTAAGTATTTTTTTTAAAATGAATGCACTAAATAATTTTACATGTGGGGAGTATCTTGAAAGCAGTCGATGTGATTGTGATTCACAGCATTTAGTATAATACCCTGATTTGTATTAACTTAATAAGAAAACTTGGCTTACGTAATTAGTATAATTAGAACGCTTAGTTAATATTTACTTTCGCTTAACACTTTCGGAAAGTTCAGCTGTTGCTGACAGAGCCGGATCTTTATTAGGACCGTTTGACAAAAATGAATAAAGATGTGATGTTTACGAAAATATTATGAAAAAATAAGACGGAAAGCTTATTTCCACAATAACATTGTTAGAAAGTTAGAACCAGGGGAGGCCCGCGAGCAGGATGTTTCCCTTCCGAAAATATTATCGCTCGCTTTTATTACATTTCGCGATCTCTAACGCAAAATACATTTCTAAAATAAAATCAGTAATGAACGCTGCAATATTTTCTGTATAATTTGCAAATTTTTACGTCTGATTTGTTTCATTTCTTTTACGTCCCTTTCGTGAAATTCAATATTTAATTGTAGCAAGACAAATTTGATGTTAGATTGGTATATTAATAATGAATGTCAAGTCGTTATGCCTGTAACACTGAAGTAGGTATTAACATTTCACGCATTAATTTAATAATAATAATTGAATTTCGAGATGATATCATAAAACGGTCGTAATCAGCGTGTAATACGCGTATCCGCCTACATTACCAGTCAGTTAACTGAAACTCCCACGCTTATTCTTACCACATAACACAGGTATTGTTTAGAGAAGAAAAACTTTTGCTCCGCTCTTTTCCGGGTTGATTTATGCCGTGCTCTGTGAGTTTTGGCCCTTTATAAAAATGTGTTGGAAGTTTTTGTTTCAGCAACAAACAGAGATACAAGTAAGTACATGTTAAAAGTTGTAATGTACCATAAAGATTCGTGTTTTATCCCGTAACGTATTTTGTGTAATTTTCAATAAACATTACTGGCACCACGCGAGAGTGAAACACGCGACAAACAGTATAAACAAAATCGAATCACAAAGGTTTTTAGCGGCTGTTTGAGTTGATGTGTTTTCCTAAAAAGTAATGCCATAAATTTTGAAATTTGAGCCGTAATGAGGTTAGAATGGCGGAGGAAAATCGCTGGGCATTTCAGCGAAAGCCATACGTTACCCTAAACGACATTTAGCGGCTGTGCCTCAAATTAATGTAACGCCGCCGCCGCCGCGTGCAGTGATTGAGCGCGGATACCTCGCCTGCGAGTAATTCCTCCCGTTCCGTCTAAGCAACCATGATAATGCGTAAAAGCCAACCTTGATGTATTCCTTTCTCGTTTGTAATGGATTAGGAAAGCGGGATGTATCTGTGGCAATTGAAATAAATGTTCCGCATTTGTCAAATAAATGACAAAGGGTAGGTATTTGCGCCGATACGTTTCGAGTATTATTTAGACAAATTACCTATCTACATTGTTGTTTATTTGAAATGCTTCTGCTACAATTTAAATGTTTTCACTCAGTCCTTATGACTCATTACGTTACCAATTTACATAATGTTTCAGTTTTGCCTTTGTGTAACGTGCTAAAACAAAATGAGTTATACTACGTTTCATGTAACACCAGTGGCGTAGCTAGGGGGGGGCGGCGGGGGCGGTCCGCCCCGGGTGAACTGTAGTAGTCAATGAAAAATCATAAAAGCAAAAAAAGAAATTCATGTGGTCACACTGTCGGTAAATAAACATGAATCATAATTATTTTTTATTTTAACCGTTTCTATCGAATTCTAGGGGGGGGGCACCAAGTATATCCGCCCCGGGTGTCACCCATGCTAGCTACGCCACTGTGTAACACATTTTAATGGTCCAAGCATCCAATTTTTTTAAGTAAACCCAAGGCGTCACGGTAATACAGTTTGTATTGAGAACATTATAACAAACAGTAATAAGTGTTATTGCAGTAATGATTTCTAGGTTTACGGTGAAAAATTCAATCCATAAGCTTAAGAGGATAGGAGTCGCAACACTTCTCCATACAAACGTAGTCCCCTGTTTTCTCCCTGAATAATGGCATTAGAGCAAAAAAAAATTTCATTAAATTTGTATCTGTTGTGACTATGCCCCTATGATTTTTATGTTTCTTATTTAAAATGTTTGTATGGAGAAGTGGTGCGACTCCTATCTTCAGCGAAACTTATATCAAATGTATATCAATAAATGTCTTTCTTACTCTTTCTTTTCGAAACTGACAGTAACTAAATACATACGTCTGATATGACAGACATACACGTACCTAACCTACACGAAGTTAAAGAGTATGCTTAATTATTTGTTATGAAATAAGATTCAATCATTTTCTAGTTTCAATGAAACCACTTACGAAACGTACTTTAAAACAAAAACTATGCTGGCAACGTTGCCAAGAGCGGTCCACATGATTCGGAAAGGAACACTTGACTTACGGCGAATATGGGTCACGCTTAGTAACGTTGGCTTAGCGATCCGAAGTAGATCTTGGCCTCCGATACAAAGCGGGACCACATCGCATATAAATTGCATCTGATTTTGAACGATCCACGGCCAGTTTTCGGCAGGTAAGGGAAACATTATTCCTCGACCTTTTGTCGTATTAAAGCCATGGTTTTTTTATACATCTTATGTAGATAATGGATATCCGTTACTTTATTGTGTTTATTTTTATCTTTATGAGATAGGAGACGTGGATGTATTATCTGATGCTCAGCATACTGAAATAAAAAGTGATGGAGATGTCTGTACATCTGTTGTCCACATAACATAACTTAACATAACATCACGCCTGTATTCCCAATAGGGGTAGGCAGAGCACACAAAACGCTAAATAGACAAAACGATGACCATTTCACGTTTCGTGGCCACTTCTAGCTAGCATATATTTTTTGGTTTCAATGTGGCAGGTACAATAGTGACAGGTTGCTAGCCTGCCGCCTAAAATGTACCAAAACCTATATCCTTAGTCGCCTCTAACGACATCCACGGAAGAAATGGAGAGGTATTATTATTCTAATCCCAACACCACACGGGGAACACACATCTGTTGTCTACATACATACATACATATTCTCATGCCTATATTCCCAAGAGGGGTAGGCAGAGCACATGAATTCAAAAATCCAGTGCCACGTTATCTATTTTTGAATAAAATAGTAATAGGGTAGAATTTAAATAGTTTGCCCAGATATTTATAGTCCAATGTTCTTTTGTCTTTCTATATAATTTCACTATCTTAATAAAATCTTTGGTTATTAGTGTTATTACCTACTAACGTTAAAATTACAAATCCACTCACGCATGAGACGTTAGATTAAATGTAAACAGCAACTAATACGAAACCTGCTAGATTAATGTGCACCCATCGGTAACAAATGCGATTATGAAATGGAGCATTATAATTCGATAAACGGATTCGTAAATCACGGCACAGCCAGGGAGTTATTAATTTACGATTAGGCAGTTTCTCAAATTAATGATTTTGAGGCCAAGAAAGCGCAATAATTGATTAAACGATGTTATTGCGTGCGCTGCCAGTGTCGTAGCGATGCGTAGCTGGTGCATAAAATGCTAGATTATCGTAGCACTTTTTTATGCTAGCGAATGACGGTTGGTAAGAAAGTAATAATTAATTTTGCATTAAGTCACAGATACTCTGTTTCGAGTGTTTAGAAGACAATTCATGTTATTCGTATTTTATGGTTCTGATCTCGCCACAAAATTTAAATAACAATAATTTAAATAAGGTAAAAGTACAAATGCTCGACGCCTCAACGCCCAATAGATGACACCCATCTGTCACCTGTTTTACTATGACATAAGGTTGCAAATGCCAAGTATTGGGTAGGTGTCGAGCACAGGGAAGTTTACCTTATTATCGAGAAACTAGTTGAGCATTCATCTCAAAGTTTTAATCCGATACGAAGCCAGTCATGCTACAGTACTCGCTATCGCGTTTCATGCAATAAATAGAGACGCATTCTTATTATATCTGATATCTTGAGGATTGATATTTGCAGGTGCATATTATATGCTAAGTTTGATTTAGAATTCGTTGATTTTAGGAACTCTCGGAAAGTGTAACTCAAAAGGTAAGAAATAGCATTTGGTCATGTGACAGTGATTGTGCTAAAAGTTCTTTGCCATACCTAAGTCGTAAGCCAGCGGTGTCTCGACGTGGGCAAGTCTGGAGGGCGGTTACTACAACTGTACTACAGTTCGTGGGCGGGAGACGGGCCGTTTACCTCGGCCGTCCCTTCGTCTAGTCGACTGTTCTTAAATACCGGTAAAAGTCACTTATGTTTTTATCACTTAAAAGTTTATGTCGATATACGGGGGTGTTAAGTTTTGCACCGAACAGTTGCAGCTGAAAGTGGCGTGGAGGTTGCGGAGTGAAATGTTTACGGGTTGTTTCGTCGCGGCGGGCGCTCGGCGAGGCGCGTCCACCGCGCTCGGCGCGGCGCAACAGATACACGGAGTAGGGCTCCCGCCGCGGCCGGGTGCTCCGCTCGGCGGCGCGCGCCACCCGCCCCCCGCGCCCTCTGACGTCACGACTCCAACCTCCCGAAATCCACGATCGCGACAAGATGAGATCGTTTCTAATGCAACGGGTAATCTTTACCGTACTTCATTCCGATGAGGCGTGACGCGAGCTCGGCTCATTTAGTTAATCTACTTGCGAATTAAGGCAACAACAAGTAACTTTCTGGTTTCTTAATCACGTATGAGAGATTGTAACATAATTTAGCTTGTTTTCAGTATAACAGCTGTGTAGGTATTTGTTACATGTGTTGTATTTAAATTTGTCTTAATTTTGTCTTATTTCGGGCTTTAAGTAGGTAAATACTAATGAATAAAAATATGTAAGAGAAGAAAGGAGGCCTGTGCCCTGCAGTGGGACGTATATATGCTGGATGATGATGATGATGATGATGAAGAGACGAAATGCAGTAAAAAAGTAAACAGTGAATTAGTCCCCACTAATTGGACACGAAAGCTTGATTACTTGCTTACCTTTCCTTGGTTATGTACGTTAATTCCTTCTGGTGGCCCTCGGTAATAGAATCCTAAACGGCCACATAATTGTGGTTGTACGAAAGGTTCCTCTAAACATAAGTTACCCGAGCACCGTTCTAGCTACATTAACAGCAACTCAAGAAGGTCCATAACAATTCTACCTACATCCACTCCCATAAAGAAAACCCTCAATTTTTTTCTCCTCACTGTGTACGTTTTTAATTAAGTACATCCCTGATTTTGTAAATAAAGCCCCGGAGAATGAAATGAGCGACGTAATCCAAATTAAACTTGTTTGAGCTCACAAGAAACTGACGTCCGTATCTCAAGCATTAAAGGGACGATTAAAAAATATAGTGGGCTGGGACAAACAATAGCTAGTGAACGAGTGCGGGTGACGTTTGCGAGTTAGAGCGCGCAATAAACCGGCTTTGTCAGACATTTAATCCACTTAGAGTTTGGTTGCAGCCGCTGTTTATGGGCCCCGACTTGCGCCTATTGTCGCGCGAGAAATATTGCTTCCGACGGGGTCACTTACTCGCCGCACATGCCTGCCTCCCGCGGCAAATTTTTTAATCAATCGAATTTATTGCATTTAAGGCCCCTTTTAGTCTCCGGAGTGCGGCTGCCGCGGGTCGTCATTGCCTGTTCTAGCACAATAATCGACCTGCATACATAGCATACAAGATATCACTTGTTTTGTCTCATTTTGTGTTCCCCGTGTGGTGTTGGGTTTAGAATAACACCTCTCCGTTTCTTCCGTGAATGTCTTGAAAAGCGACTAAGGAAATAGGTGTAAATACTTAAGGTATGTTTTCGGCGACGCGACGGGCTATCACCTGTCAATATTGTATCTCATCACTAAAAAACCAAAACAATATTACGGAAGTGTTAAAGTGAAATAGTTAATTGGGAATACAGGATATAATTGGGAATACATAATAATGTTTGGATATGTCTATTTATGTACCTACCAGCTGTGCCCGCGACTCCGTCCGCGTGGAATAGTGACTAATTTCCCCCGTTTCCCACATTTTCCAATGTTTCTTCGGTCCTTCTGGTCGCAGCGTGATTTTATATATCTTAAAGCCTTCCTCGATAAATGGTCTATCCAACACAAAAAGAATTTTTCAATTCGAACCAGTAGTTCCCGAGATTATTGCGTTCAAACAAACAAACTCTTCCGCTTTATAATATTAGTATAGATGTACCTAAGTATATTTAGGTAAATTTATCATCATCATCATCATCAGCCTTTATAAGTCCCACTGCAGGGCACAGGCCTCCTCTCAGTATGAGAGGGCTCGGGCGATAGTTCCCACGCGGGCCCAGTGCGGATTGGGAACTTCACACACAACGTTGAATTAATTCGTCGCTGTGTGTAGGTTTCCTCACGATGTTTTCCTTCACCGAATAGCTCGTGATAAATATCAAATTTGATATTTTGAGGTAAATTTATACTCTTAACTAATTAACCATGTAGCAACATAATATAGCAATTGTTAAGAGCGTCTAGACTACTAAACGTTGACATCAGCACTAATACTAAAAGCGACATAAAATACGTTTAACACTGAATGTGCGAGTAAGAGCCGATTTAACCGAACGAGAATATAATTTAGTCTTGGAATTAATCAGCCTTATCTACTCTTTTATAAGAAAATAAATACTCGCAAGCAAAGAGTGGCTCATCCTAGACTCTTTTGTTTAACTCTATTATTCTCTTCTGTTTGAATCGGCTCTTAGTGAAAAAGCTATTCGATTGTTTATGAATCACTATAGTGTTTATAAGTAAACTTGAAGAGAACCATGAACAGGTACTCCGTAAATCATGAGACGGTCTCGCGGAGGAGCATTTCCAAAGGCTTTAGAGTGACATAAATATCTTAAAAGGGCCCAGCGGGGTTCTTAAGCTACTTACGCTGTGCAAATACTTATCTATAAAGTATTCGTGTTGCGGTTTCAGCAAGTGACGCAACCGCCTATACTTCTCCGAAGTTATGCCCATTTAGTTACCACAGTAAGTATTAAATGAAAGGGTCTGCAAATAAGAACAAGAGGGATCGTGTTTAAGTAGCTAAATGAAAGCTTCTGGTTCAGCCCTTTTGATATTATTTGCGTTCTTATCAAAGGAGCATCAAGCTAGTTTCTAAATTAATTTGCACAGCGTGTAGGTACCTAAATGAAAAAAAAACGTACTTATTTACCCAATATTTTAAGCGAGTTAAGTAGACAGTAGGGACACTAACGTCAGAAAACATTCCACGCCACGCGTTTTTAGTCTCTTCTTAAATATCACTATCACTATTACTATTACTATTAGGTACTATTACTACATCTATACTAATATAATAAAGCTGAAGAGTTTGTTTGTTTGTTTGTTTGTTTGTTTGTTTGAACGCGCTAATCTCAGGAACTACTGGTTCGAATTGAAAAAATCTTTTTGTGTTGGATAGACCATTTATCGAGGAAGGCTTTAGGCTATATAACATCACGATGCGACAAATAGGAGCGAAGAAAAATTGGGAAATGTGGAAAAAACGGGGGAAATTTGCTACTATTCCACGCGAACGGAGTCGCGGGCACAGCTAGTAATATTATAAAACAAAGTCGCGGTCGCTGTCTGTCCGTCGGTATGTTTGCTTCAATCTTTAAAACTACGCCACGGATTTTAATGCGGTTACTTTTAATAATAGAGTGACTCTAGAGGAAGCTTTACATGTATAATACAAGCATAATATTGTAAAGGAACACCGATTAATTTACGTATTTCTGGTATATTTTTAATATCATCATTGCACCCGCGCGAAGCCAGGGCGGGTTGCTAGTAAAATATATAAAGACCCGTCTCTTTTACTGAAGCTAACTTTATTATTTGCCCAAGATGGCACGAACTATTATCGAAACTCGAAACACAATCTCGGCGAACCATTTCCAGGAAAATAGATTTTTGCATACTTTATTACCTTGTGGCACTGTCTGGCTAAATAAAAGACGTTACCTACGGCGAAGCGATATCATCGTTCAACCCGGCTTGCTACATTTCTTCCCTTCTTTTAGCGACCTTTATTTACTTAAAAGCTTATGAATTCCGTTCCGCAAAGTCAACCTTTCTCATCAAAATGACGAGGAAAAATTCTTAGCGACTGGTTATTACTAGATTTACTAGTCATCATCATCACCTTGATCGATGGAGTTTCTTCCGATCATCCCTTTCCGTTAATACAAAGCGTCTGAAGCGTAAATATTAATCACATCATACCACCTAGCGGGAATCGATACTGCGATTATATCGCTCCGTTAGCGGCGGTAAAGCCGACACTGCATATAAACAGGGATAACGGGCTTCATGAAATCTCGCCTAAATTAGATTTTGTCCAGGGCCCGCGGGCGAAATTACTTCAGTGCTAAAATAGGTGTAATCTGGGTGCAGACAGACGCCCGCGCGGGAGTAATGGGCCGCATCTAGAAAGAATAAGATTATTTCTAATATTCAAAGAGGTGCCTTAATTTTATTGTAAGATATTTTACATGGTAAGTACCTTTTAGACATTATTAGTGAATATAAAAATGGCTAATATAAATGGGAAATTTCCCCGAGTGGTGTCGGTTTAGAATAGCACTACCCCCTTTCTTCCCGTGGGTGTCGTAAGAGTCGACTCTGGGAAAGGGTTAGTGTCTTGTGGGCGATGGGCTAGCAACCTATCACTGCAATGTCACGTTTAGCCATCTGGTTACCCTGTACTAATTGCTAAACGTGGCACTGGCTACCCCTCTTGGGAATACAGGCGTGAGAATATGTATGTAAAAATGTCTTCATCGTATTCCAGAGCTTCATCTGGCTAAGCTCGGCAAGATGCGGGTCTAGTTACCCGCGAGATAGATTATAGGTACCTGTCACTGTCTGCCTAGAGACGACAGGAAATAGCTTTTAGTCTGTCTCGCCCGCGAGTCGACTCGCGAGTGTTGCTGTGCTAATCTTACGGGACTGCATTTTTCTAACAAGGATGTTGTGTCAACAACATTACTGGTATCTCGGCATTTCTATTAAGTAGGTGAGACTAAGTAGTGTTATCAACATTAAATTGAATATAGAAGCAAAATAGGTATTACGTTTATTTAGGAAAATCACAGAAATATACTTATTAATAAAAATAACTTAATTTATCCTAAACTAAATTAAATCTAAAAAGGGCCCCCGTGGCATGGTGCCCAAAAGGCTGGCAGCGTTTCCCCTTTGAACAGTAGAAGTACCTGTAACTTCATATGAATTCAAGGATATACCAGAATAGTGCGATCGACGTCACTACATCTACTGCTACTACATTAATATTGATGATCCTTAGATCCAGTTTGATATATCTACCCAAATAAAATAAAAAATACACATTACGTACTTCTACGGAGCCCCGTTTGTACGATTCGGACTGAACCAATTTTATGAATGAAAAAGATTAGTAATAAGATTACCCTTTACTTAAAATCTTCTTCACGGTTCTGTCGCCACAATCAAAATGTTGTAAATTCGAAACAACTTACTTTGCGTTGTTTATAGTCCACCTTTCATGATGCCATTCAGTCTAATGCAACTTTATACTTCGACCTAAAGATAACGTAGAAAAGAAATCCCAGATTGTGCAATGAATCGTGAGCAGTTTGCACTGAGGACGCGATTCCCTAAGCGTCGACGGGCATTGTAAAGTCTCTCAAGTCCTATTTTGCGGGCGCCGAATACTTCAATCGACTTCTTTCCCTAAAAGGCAAATTGATGGATCCGATTTAAATCGAAAATGGGTTCAATCCCCGAAAAAGTGAGTAGAGATTAGGAGTTCACTTATTGCAGAGGCGAGGCACGCGACCTTTGACATTCCTGGAATGATCCTGCGCGGAGCGGCAGCGGAACAAAGCTGCTCGCACTCCTCGCGCACCGCCGCCTGAATAATTGACTACGTTATATTTACAGGGCTGCCGACTGCACGAGCCCGCCTTCGGAGGTGGTCGCTCGGTCCCTTGTGGGAGTGCTTCCTGGACAGTTTCTGACAACTGCACGCAGTGGGTCAGCAAAGCGACATTTCATTTGGGAATATAAAAAACAGCATTCTTCGTTTTTGCTGGCTGTGTAGGTACAGTCGCGTGCATTAACATGTAAACGTTTCCTAATTTCCAAAAATATGTACCCACACAAGGCATCATAATTAAGTGTACAAATAATTCACATCATTTTGTACGGTGAATTTGTATCCATAATTAAGATACGTTATGTGGATACATACTTTTGGAAATTAGGAAACGTTTACATATTATTGCACGCGACTGTACCTTTTTACAAAGTACAGAGTCCGATTTATCAAGGAATGTTTTGTCTTCGGGCTTACCTACCTAGGTACTCAACTTTGGATCTTAATGATTATTGACATGCATGTTATGTCCCCGAGTGTTGTCGTGTTTAGAATGACACCTCTCCGTTTTTACCATGGAAGTGTTGAATGCGACCAAGGAAATAGGTTTAGGTAGGTATGCTTTAGGTGACAGGTTAGCAACCTATTACTATTATTATCTAACTTGGAACCTAAAAATTAAGCTGAAAGTGGCTACGACACGTGAAATAGTTGTACCTAGTTTTGAGTATGTAACGTTTTATGTGTGTATTCTGTGCAAATCTTGTAATTGCCCATGTTAAGAGAACCTGTTTACGTTAATAGTAATTTTATCTGTCATGTATTTTATTTACCACATGGACAAAGTTAACAGAAAAGTTTAACAATTGAATCTGACTTAATGAAAATCCGTCGTGGGCATCACCGCAACGTGACGTGTGGAACAATTATTAACCACCTCACTCGGTTAATATCTTTAAGTAGTGGAGTACATACCTACATCTATTAATATTATGGGGTAATCCATTTACTTATTGATTGATATTTAAATTTTATTTTTTTAGTCTTGAGCTCGTTTAAAATAGTTTTCCATCGCACGTAATACAGTAACAATACAGGCCCCGCGGGGTCTAACTTGGCAATATTAAGTAGTAGGGTAAGTTCGCGCATCCATTTTTCTGTGGTAAAAAATGCGCGAACTTTACCCCCACAACTTAGAACCTTGTCAATTTATATGTCGGGGACTATAACCTGAAAATTCGCAAGGTCAAAAACATACTTAAAGAAGTAAAAATCATACAAAGTTTTCAACAGTTTAAGATCTTTCCGAGCACAATAACAAACCAAACAAACCCTCTGGCCCGCTATTGAAGGGAATCTTTTTGGGAAAGTACCTACGTAATATTTACTCGGGACTCGGGATTGTTTGGTCCTTCATCATTAAATTCATAGGCATACTTACTTGCTTGCCCTTTTTTAACATCTGATGCAATAAAGGATGTATGTACGTATATACCTAGCTATGTGTTCGATTATAAATTAATTTTGAGCTGCATAGATCTACCGCCACCAGTGTGGTACCGGGTTTATACCGGATAGCTCTCCGTTTCTTCCTTGGATGTCGTAAGAGGCAACCATAGAGGTTTAGGTGTGCTTTAGGCAACATCTATTTCATGCATGATAAAAACTAAAATTTTGCTAGCGGCTACGAAGCGTAGATTTGTCATGGCTTCCACTATGTTACATTTCGTGTGCTCTGCATATCCATATCCCATATGGCGTGATATTTATGTAGGTATACAGGGTGGCCGGATTTTGATCGATCGTGAATATTTTGACCTGTGGTCGAGTAAACGTGTCTAAAAACCCCTGTGAAGTTTTCCCGGAATTTTCATGTATTATTTTTTAATCTGATGATTCATTTTGCCCAGTATTTTGTACTCCGGCTAAGTCAAAGGCGTAGATTACAGGTGCTTACGCACCGACTATCGAGACTTGCGTACGGGACGCAGGTAACGTAGGTAAAACACAGGGTGCAATAACCTGAAAAGCGATGATAAATTTGTCTCTCACAAGGTCAGTAATACAAATTTTCAGGAAATATTTTAAGGGGTGTTCTGACGCGTAAACCCAACCAACTAGTTAAAATATTTTCGGTCAATTTGTACACCTGTACACATAATCTAGCGTCTAATTTGTACGTACTCGTATAACCTAATTAATTAAATTGCATGTAGTCCAATTAGTTCGAGAAATTTAGTAGCCGCTATTCGAGTATGTACCTACCTACCTACATGTAAGGTGAGCGTACCGCGAGCGAAATTGCATTGATAATTATACTTCACCACTGCATACAGCATATTATATGCTAAAGTATTCGTAGTAACCATTAGTGCATACATACAACACGCTTGTATTCCCAAATGGGGTAGGCAGAGCACAAGAAACACTAAATAGTCAAACCCATGACTATTTCACGTTTTGTATCTACCTATAGCATTTTTTAGGTTTTAAGTTAATAGGTACCTGTACTTAGCTCGGGAATAAAAATCGGACGTTTTTAGAAATAAAATTGATACAATTTCTATGTAGACTTCCTAAATGGCTTAATGCAATACTAATAATAATATACTATAAAGCATACGTAAATAAAGAAAAACACAGTAAAAGTAAAACAAGGTAAAGCACAAGCAAACGTGTTGAACATCGTTTCGAAAAAAAAAACGGTGGTCACTTTGATCACTTTACTTACTAAGCAATAAATACAAAGCAAACAATATTCTTTTCAGACATCATGTTTCATAGTAACATTAATGGCCTTGACAATCGATATCGAAATAGATATTATGTTAGTTTTATTTTTCAAACCGGTCTAGGTTCAATTCCTAAGCTGAGTACATACAGATTTGTTTTTAATCTATGGATGTAGCTTTTCTTGTTATTATAATCGATGACAAGGTTATCAAGAACTTTTTTTCGGATGTTTTATAGTTTCAGACTTGCCCAAATTGATCGATTTAAATGAGCCATTCTGTATATTTCGTAAATCTCGTTCCGTTAGCTCTACTAAGTAAATATGTAGGGCTCGAATCAAAGCTTATCTTAATAAAAGTCATCCATAATGTTACTCTACTTTTGACCTTTAAGTCTTCGCGTGAACAGACCCTTGTGTCTAGTGCAAAGGTCACTGTATAACTACAGGGTGATAATGGAATCCGTAACGAAATTTTACATACCT
>BHDV01004834.1:6467-36044 GCA_005406045.1 Adoxophyes honmai
CGTTTTTTTTTTATTCTTTACTAATAAGTAGCTTATAAAAATCGGATTTGCCCCCCCCTGGCCCAGAACCTGGGTACGCCCTTGGCACACACATACACAAACGCCCTCACAAACTTGTGATTGTATACTACACCTTTGTAATGTCGGGTTTAGAGTAACACCTCTCCATTTCTTCCACGGATGTCATAAGAGGCTGTGTAAAAGATTCCAATAGAGAAATCTCTCTCCAGGCAGATGTTATGCTTGAGGATCGAAGTCCACAGAGAAAAAGGTGGAGGTTGTATTTATCCAACCAACCATCGAAACTTCGCAAGCGCGAAGTAGAACACTTTGACAGTTGATGACGTTTGTGGAAAAAAGTTCTACTACTGGACAATAGGTGGCGCTAGGGTCGTTACAAGGCCACTAAAAAGGTTGAGGTATATTTTAGGCGACAGGCTAGCAACCCATCACTTATACCTGCCACCTTTACATACATACACACATACAATCACGCCTGTATTCCCAAAAGGGGTAGGCAGAGCGCACAAAACGATGACTATTTCACGTTTTGTGGCCACATCTAGCACAATACTCTTTAGGTTTTGAGGTGGCAGGTACAATAGTGAAAAAAAAAAAAAATATGAAATAGGTAGTTATGGTTTTTTCTACGCAGCGTTTCGTGTGCTCTTATGTCGTGATATATGTATGTAGATATGTTACTATAGTACTAGTATGTATACTTTAGCAAAATCCGATTAGTCTGTCTAACAATCCCTTGAATTAGCCCCTGCTTGCTTTCTCAACGCGCTTACGTAAATCGCGTAACAGCCGGTCCTGTTTAACGTAACACCAACCTGTTACTGGCCGGTATTTGTTGCACTCATATAAATTCTGTAATACTCTGTAACCGTAGAGCGATCCTTGAGAGGAAACGAAGACTGCCCTAGATTTGTGGCTCTAATACCTGAGCTAGTGTAATCAAGATGGATTCGATAACGATATCGTTTGAATCGTTTCGTTTTGATCACTTGAGGTGAGGGGCATCGCAGACGAGACTTTTTGTGCGATAGAGTCTGCGGCGCACAAAAAGTCTGCGTGGATAGTATGCATTGTGCGCCGGAGTTTTTGCACGTCGTGTATGTTTACTGCAAATAGGTAATTGCATAGGTAGGTTCTATTTTCACAGACTAAAAAGTCCGTCGCGGATAGTCTGTCGTCTGCGCAGCGCCAGAAGGTCAGCAGGAAGTGATCCCTTAAGGGATATGTTCGTCTTTGTACTTGTGGTTTGTTTTGTGCTTGTTATTTTGTCATGTTTATTTTGTACAATAAAGGCGCTGCGCAGACGACAGACTTTTGTGCGATCGAGTCTGCGGAGCAATAAAACTTCTGAATGGAAACTGTCTGCGCGCCATTCAGAGATTTTATTGCTCCGCAGACTCGATCGCACAAAAGTCTGTCGTCTGCGCAGCGCCAAAGAGTTACACATTTCGTTTGCGAATTAACGCGAAGAATGTATGGAGATGTGTCAACCGCGGCAGTTGTGCAAACGTGCCGCTTGGAGGCGCTGTCTCAGTTTCCATACAATTTCGCGTTAGTTCGGAAACGAAATTGTTATCGATTCCTGACCGTTTTGATTACACTAGACGCTCTGTAATCGGAGAGCGATCCTTGAGAGGAAACGAAGACTGCGCTAGTTTTGTGGCTCTAACTTGTCACACGTTGGATGTGAACCAGGGTCAGTGTTCAACGGAACTATACCTGAGACTTTTAGGTACCTACTTAAAAAAAGGTAAACAAACAAAACCAACCCGACAAAGTCAAAAATCACATAAGGTATGTGATGCTACATTAAATACGACACTTTATATTTTAGTCGCATTACAAGGTGAGTGTAATGCGACTAAAATAGAAAGTGTCGTATTTAATGTAGCAACACATACCTACCTACCATACGTGATTTTTGAGTTTTTGACGTAAGGTATGTGTTGCTACATTAAATACGACACTTTCTATTTTAGTCGCATTACACTCACCTTGAAATCACCTTACGTGATTTTTGACTTTGTCGAGTTTGTTTACCTTTTTTTAAGTACCTAAAAGTCTGAACTGTAGACCTAAGCGAAGTATGGTTAAGTTATCACATTATTTACATTCGTACATCACGCGTGTGTATTCCCTAGGGTTGGTAGAGCACACGAAATTTTAAAGATAAGATGAAACAATTAATGATTTAATGCATTTAATAATAAGTGACAGGTTGTTATCCAGTCGCCTAAAACATACTCCAACTTTCCTTAGTCGCTTTTTACGGCATCCACGAATGAAATGGAGAGATGTTGCTCTAAACCCGACACCACACGGGCAAATACATTTTTATTTCGTAAATTCTACTTACACGTATTTCCCGTGCGTAGAATAACACCTCTCCATTTCTTCCGTGGACCACGTGGATGTCGTAAGAGGTGACTAAGGATAAACAGGTTTAGGTATGCTTTAGGCATAGAGGACAGACCAACTAGAGAAACAATGATGGCAACCCAGTTCCGCAAACCGTCAGTTTATTTCAACTTACAAACTGTCACAGAAACTGTAAAGAGCCAATAACCATAGAGGAAAAAGCCACCACGTTACGTGCGATCTTGGGCCGGCCAATAACAGCACAGCGAACGCCGCCATAGTTTGGCGGAATCGTCTTCGAACAAATCCAATGACATTATTACTCTATATTCTATAGGTTCTGTCCTCTATGGCTTTAGGTGACCTACTAGAAGCCTGTCATTATTATTGTACCCATTAACTTTAGATCCTGAAAATATGCGACTGGATAAGGTCTATTCCCACTAGTTCTACTGACAGCCTAGTTCTACTAGTAGAACTAACGGGAAATTTAATTCCCACTAGTTCTACTATTCAAAAGACTTCAGATAATAGAAATAGTGGGAGTTGTTTTGTTTTTTCAATTTGAAACCGTTAATGAAACGGTTTGAGTGTGACTAAAAATAATTTCAATAAATTTCCAATAGAATTACTGGGAAAAAATCACTCCCACTAGTTCTATTATCTGAACTCCTTTGAATAGTAGAACTAGTGGGAATGAAATTTCCCATTAGTTCTACCAGTAGAACTGTCAGTAGAGCTAGTGGGAATAGACCCTAGATGACAAGTTAACAACCTTTCACTATTATGCTTCTTTTATCTATGTTTATTTTTTTTGCTGGAGTTGGTTGCGAAATGTAAAATAGGTCATGGTTTTGGCTATGTAACGTTTCGCATGCTCTGCCTACCAAATTTGGGAATACAGGCGTGATGTATGTATGTACTACACGTTCGGACGCAATATGCAAACGGCCTACGTTAAGAAACCAAAATCTTATCGCGCATTCTAATGTTTGCTTTGTAAACATGGTTTATTGTAAAAGAACTAAGAAAACAAATGATTTCAAATCAAATCATTTGATTTTGAACCTAAAATTATTCTAGAAAGTGGCTGCGAGGCGTCAAATAGTCGTGGTTTTGTCTATGTCACGTTTCGTGTGCCCTGCCTACCCTTTTTGGGAACAGCGGCGTGATTGTAGACTTATGATAGTATTGTGCATTATTATGGCTTAAAAATGTGTTATTTTTGTTCATGATAGATCTTGGTTTCACATTGGTTCCGTTTTAATTTCATAAAGGTCTTACTAACAGTTTTTGAAATAGCTTTAAAACAATGTAAGATATCAACGGCTTTAGGCGTCTCTTCGTGTGAACTTCCAAGTAAAAAAAAAGTTCCGGTAAGCAGGGTAAAACTCTTGTAGTTGGAAGTTGTATTTATTGAACCAATCTTCGAAACTTCGTTAGCGCGATGTAGAACATTTTTATGAAAATTATTATGAAACCTCTTACATCGGTAGATGTAGTGAGGCAATTTTCTCTATGTAAGTGGATATTAGTGAACCATAAAAGGAATAGACTAGAAATGTGAAATGGAAAAAAGTATGATCATTTAATACAACAAACAATAAAATTATTTTATTATTCTCTTCTTTAAACCAATTGTAGTCATATCCATATCGACGGTTGAAAGGCAAAAATGTCCAAGCGACATTTTGGGCGATATTGAGTTATATATATCATTGGAATCAGCGAATTTTTCTGCGTCGATTGGTCTGACTCTCATGCCGCTGCGACGAAGTTGACTGTCGCTTGGTAATTTAAAAAAAGCCAAATTTTCTAGATTTTCGGCGTCCAAGCGACTAAAATTTTAACCATTTTTGAATAATTTTTACTTAGTGTATATTCAATTTTAAGTTTTTACACTTAGTAATTTTTGGCTAGAGTTGAAATAAAACGATTAAATAAAAAGTAGTTTTTGCCTTACTGTGCCTAGGGTATTTATATGACTTAAGAAATTTTACCTGGTAGAATTTATATTTTATTCATGATTTAAGATTTTTTACCATACCTAAATAATCTATTCATTTTCACTTAGTACTTTTTACCTAAATGAAATGAACTTAAAAACGTAATGTAGTAATAATTACCTGCCTAGAAAATTTAGTTATTTTGTCGTTTGGTAATTTTTTACCTGCCGTTTTTTTTTACTTTTTGTTGTTTAGTTAACTATTTCTGATGTAAAAGTGTAATAAAAGGAGCTTATATATGATGCGCGTGTTAAGTTTTGTCGCTTATAGTCGCAGTGAATCAAATTTTAAGTGTCGGTTGGTAACGACTTCAGCGTTTGGTCATCGCTGAACCGGCGCGAGGTAACCCATTTAAATACATGTTAGGCTCTTAGGAAGTGACTAAAGTTTAAAATTGGTATTACTTAACCGTGTCGATTGATTTGAAATGGTTTTTTCATTCATTTACGACGAGAGGTCATTATAATTAATATTTAAAAATCAGTTATTTATTTGCAAAGGAGTTGCGATATTTGATATTCCAACATTCATTAAATATATCCGAGGCCTATGACAAAGTCATTGTAGTGAGTAGGAGGCTCTGCATACTTTTTTATAAAACAAATTTTCCATCAACGGAGTCATGGTCGTATCGTACTTTGATGATTTTAGAGATTTTTTTATATTAGGCTATAGGTACTGTGTGCTCCGCGTAAAGACACAGCAGTTCTTATAAATATGCTCTTTCAATATTTTTTCTTTTCAATTATTTTTTTCTCTCTATTACTATTCTATTACATATATCTTAGCTAAGTATATTAATAGTAAATAAATGTCACCTCCGGCTTAGCCAGGTTTTAGGGGCTATCTTGCAGCATTGTGTTTATGGCGGCCGTATCCCACGCCCACATCGCCATCCGCAAGTTGTAGTCTTTTAATAGTCTCATCCATGGCCTTCTGCGCCGCTGTTATGAGGCCAGCTACAGCATCCTCACGGAATACGTCCGTGTAATACGTGCAGCTGTCCGTGTGGTGCGAGATAGCCACCATCGCATAAGGGGGACTTCTCATTTGATTGAGGACCCCCCCCCGACCAACCTCACAATCACCACGTCCTTGTAGGTGAGTCCCTGCGCTTCGTGGATTGTTAGAGTACGCGATCTCGTCTTTCTTCCGTACCCCTGGCTGATCAGGGTTGCCTTCTCAGCCTGTGTGAGTGCAAGGTAGAGGGTGTTGGTGTTGTTTGGGATCGGTACCCCTTTGTATCATTTAATTAAGCGCTAGGGACCTGCTGCGTCGTTTGGACGAGTATATGCCCTCGTAGAAGTTGCTAAGGGCATATGCTATGTCCATAGGGTATCTGTGCGAGCACAGCATCTCCTCGACGTAAGTGAAGAGGCATTTGTCTGGTCTAGTGTAAACGAGGGGGAAAAAGTTACTGCGGTCGATGTAGGGAAGCTGGTTGATATCTCCAAGCAGTGTTACCTCGCTTGCATTCGCGATCTAGGTAGCCAGGACTATGGCTCCAAAGTGGTTCATGGGAGCCTCGTCAATTGTGATACGCTAACGTGAGTGACGCTCCCACGTACCATTAACCAGTAAGGATACCTTAGTCCTCTCCCTTCTCTTCGCCTTCTTCCCAAAGCGCTCCTGCAGCTTTAGGTGGATGTCTCGCACTGCTTCGATGGTGGTGGTCATTATGATGTCCCTTAGGGGGTCGAAATGTGACACCATCCGTGTCGTCTAACCTCAGCCTGGGATCCCATCCACCCTATGCATAGTCGGTCTGACCCAGCCCCCCGGTACTTTGCCTTCTGTAAGGTTTCCTAGAACGGTGTTAGCCCGCTCCAGGATTCCATCGTCCACCATCACCTTCGTATTCTTGGTCACAACGACTATAGGGTCCGAGTTCGGTACGGTGAAGACAAGCTTCCCCTCCTCCTCGGATCAATCCTCGTCTTGTTTCACGAGGCCACACGTTCCGCTGTGGGCTGCCATATACGACTTCGAGATTTGTCCATGTATTACCATGGACTTGTCGATGTCGTATACCGCTGCCCTAGTTTCCACCAGAAGCACTTGTAGCAGCCCCATAGATTTACGGCTATAGGCCTCTAAAATCTTGACACACTCATCCAAATGGACTTTGTGCGTCGCTCTGGTGACTGCTATGTACTCAAGTACTGCGTTGATCATGTGGTCACGTGGCTCAGTGGCTTGGATGAGATTAGGTGGGGTAACCTGCCCCATATCTGCCCTCGTGGGCTTCTCCTTCGGCTGCTTCCGTTCGACGCGGGTGGGCTGTAGCGCCATCACCATCGCCTTACCTTTCGCCGCTGTCTTCCTTTCCCCTTGTGTAGTACCCGAAATCCCAGGAGCTCTCCCGGCAATTCCACGGATTGTTTTGGCAATTGAGGAGAGAAGAGAGGCTTTTTCTCTTTTTTTCTCCCTTGCCAACTCCGCTTCCCGCAGCTTCCCCGCCTTATCCTCTTGGATCTTGTCCTGCAGCAGTTCGGATCCACTGGCCCCTGGTGTATAGTCCACTTGATCCCCACTGCTAGTTTGTGGGCGCGCGTTGCCCTAGTCTCGTGGTCACGGTTTTAGATAACTGAGGTCTTGACCTCTGTTTTCGTAAACCACCACCTTGTGGTGCTTGGAGGCTTCAAGGGCACCTAAGTAGTCCCTTGATTCCCCCCTACAGTAGCACACGACTGCGGCATCCATGCTGATCCTTCGAGGTGTTACACCTCCTTCATCACCCCTCTTGCCGATCGCCGACAGGCCATCACGAATTCGGTGACATCGATCCCTGCGGAGAATAGCGCCATAGTTTTTTGTTCTTCTGCACTACTCTGTACGTTTGATCTTCGATTAACACCTACGGAAGCTCATTGTATAGCTCACTGTAGAACGACAGTGTTGAGCAGCCTTCCCAATCCAGGGGAGATGAAGAGGGTGTTTTTAGCGAGGGCGCTGCAGAAAGCAACGCCAATCCTTTCGGAATTGTCATCCATGAAGAACCTGACTGATCGCAACCGAATGCTGGGTCTTCCAGGCTCTCCATGGACGAGAAGATTCAGGGAATGTGCTTTTTGTGCGGCAGGGGGCAGTTCCGTCTCTTCTGTCGGGCCCTCCGTAAGCTGGTGGTTTTGGAGGTTACTATTTCTTGCTGTTGTTGTTGCCGCCACTGCTTCCATAAGCGTGAGGAATGTTGGGCTCTGCATACTCAGTAGTTATAGTTAGTGGTTGAAGATTATTTTAAAGTTGATGATGAAAGTATTTGTTTAAAAGTCCTTAACTTTGCGTACTAAAACTTGTATTCTTAGTTAACTTATCAAAAATGTCTTACACTTACCTGACTTAATTTGTAAGTTGGTTAAATTTTCTTAACAGAAATGTTTTTTACTTCTTTATATCGATAAATTTACCTGTATTATAAACATTTATTATTTGTCGATGGATCATTTTGCTTCAATAACAAATGTAAAATACTACAGTTTAGTTAATTTTACATGTTTCAAAATTATAAAATTTTGTCACTAAGTAATTTTTACCTGTTTGTGATTGTGATGAAAATTTTACCTAGCGACAGTATTTCCTAAACTATTGAGAAATTAAATAATTCTTAAATGCTACTATATAAAGATTTAACACTATATTTAAAATTCGTTGGAATCAAGTATCTACGACCAATACGCGATTTTAGACGATTTTTTTTCCAAAAAAAAAACTTTAAATCGCTCTACTGTAAAGTTGCCAATATGTCGCTTGGTCATTTTTGCCTTTCAACCGTCGATATTAAGTATGTCGTATAACACGACTTTGACGTATATTGCATCCACTGTCCGCCCTTTACTCATTAAATAAAGTCCTGGACTGTACCAGGTACAGTCACGAACCGGGATTGTTGAGCCACTTGCCACTGTTCGCAATTTAGACGTGTAATCAATGACCGATGTGACCGACTAGATGTCAGCTATTAGATAGATACGAAACTTTTGTTTATTATAAAACAGAGAACAAATTAGAGCGAGTAACATTAAAAAATACAATTATATACAATAAACATTTCAATAAAGCTAAAAAACTACACTAAAAATATAAATTTTTAAAATTAAACTAAAACTAAACGAAACAATTTAAAATTGGGCCCTTAGGTAGGGTTCCCATCACGCAGGCAGCATTCCCGCGATGAATGACTTGAAATGGCTATAGCTAGCCTTTGAGCGAGGAAGCTGCCTGCGCGAGGGTCTCCCGTTGCTTCCCTCAAGCGCTTCCCCAAAGCAGTATGGAACCCATGAGTGCTCTTTTCCCACGGTCCGAGCGTCTCGACACCAATGCGACGAATTCGTATTGGGTGCCCAGACACTCGTATTTGCTGACCTTGATCCGTTCCCGGGCGTCTACCGCTGCGCCGGCTTTCTTGCATGTCGCAGCCAAGTACGACGAGGCAAGTGTGTCGGCGCAAGTAGCGTCCCACACCACAGCCCTGCCCATGTGCCCATCCGCCACGGGATCAATGACATTCCGTCAGGGCGCTTGCCGTCTCCACGCACAATCTGCGGTTCTAGCATGGCGGGAACGTTGGCACTCACGAGCGCCCTTCTGATGATGTCATTGAGAGCGGCGTGTCGGGACAGGCGGCCGGCGCCCGAGGAACAGGTCAGTCCGTGGAGACCGAGACGATCTACGTGTGCTCCACACAAACCTCAACGCCGTCGGAGACCGACGGCAATACGGAGTGTACATGGGTCCGCGGAAGTGGCCCGCGTAAATATGGCTTGAATGAATTTCCAGCAATAACTGACCTAGCGTTAGTTATATACCTAGTAGAAAATGTAAGTGGCCCTTTGTTAACGAGTGAATCTACCGTTTGGCCCGACTCTTCAAAAGGTTGAGCAGCCTTGGTCTAAATGAAATATACTTAACCAAAATGCCACCTACTTATTTTAGTGTCTAGCACACACATTGCAAGTTAGTATTTAACTTGAACCTAGGTATTGTTTACTTAAGAAGACAAATAGCTATTAAAAGGTGCTAAAGTTTCGTCTTTTGTCGACTAGCGCATTTGAAATCAATCTCAGAAGTAATAAATCACACTACCTATTTACTTTTAGTTGAATGCTTTCAGTGAGACAGTAACGACTCGGCCTATCGTAATAAGTCAGAAGTTACTGGCTGGACAGAAAACCTCTACCAGTCGGCATAACACGGCAAGGCGCGAGTAAAGTCGCGCGCGGGATACACTATACTTTTCACTGTTTAACTAGAGACGTCAGAAAATTACAGGTACTACCTTGGTTAACCGCAGTTTAAACCATACAATTAATTATTCTATGGTTGAAATATAAAAAGAATATGTTAGTGATTTTGTTTCATGTCGAAGGCAAAAGGAAACAGAGTCGTCGTAGGTTAAAATTAATTTTCTAAAACAATTAGGTAGGTACCTCTCGTACAAAATATTTTTAAACAAAAAAAAACCGACTTCAAATTAGCAATATTTTGAAAGTATTCTGTTTACTGAATGTAAATTCTTGACTTCATCAACAAATTACCGAAAGCGCCGTACACCTCCATATTAAATTTGAAGAGTTTCCTCGATTTCTCCAAGATTCCATCATCAGATCCTGGTTTCGTGCCAATGGGACTAATTTCGAGTTATACCCTTTCGATAAAAAAAAAAAAATTGAAAATCGGTTCATGGGTCTCCGAGATATCGAGTAACAAAAAAAAAAAATTAGGTCGAATTGAGAACCTCCTCCTTTTTTTGAAGTCGGTTAAAAAACTGTCACGCGACGGGTTTTTAGTAAGTCGAATAATGGCATCGCATTAATAAAAAGTTATAAACAATTATCTAAAAAAAAAAAAACAAAACGAGGCGATAATTCGTAATCACAAATGCAGTGCTAACTCCAAATTAAAATCAAGGTTTACGTAAACCGCGCGGCCACAACAAAACGTTGCCTGCATTTGATCGCTGGCCTCGTATCTGAACGCACCGAGCGCGGCAAATTCATTTCGAAATTCGAATCTGTTTCGCGCTTCTTCAAAGTTTGTTTTCGTTGTGAAAAAGTGGTGGTGCTAAATTGTTGTTCGAGTTTGTAATTGTTTTCGTTTACGAAAATGACGATCTACAGCAAAATAGTTCAAATAATTCTAGTTTGCGTGTGAATTGGATTGCACGATCCAGAAATCACAAGGTACGTCATTTTACTAAATTAAAATAGTAGATTGTGTCACAAGGGAGCAAAATGACATATTTACGGCGAGGATATTTATCCCGAGCGTAGTGAGGGATTCAAGTGTTAACGCCTAAGGTGAAAATAATTTTGCTACCGTGTGAGTGTGACACATACTGCTTTTCACATCACCTACCTATGAGGAAAATAAAAGATCTTAAAAATTTAAGAAGTTTGATTATTTAGACTCTTAAAAAATAACATTTATCTTACAGAAAAAAAAATATAAAAAAACATTACACATTTAACTATTCAACATTTAACAAACATAAAACAGCAAATTATGTCCTTGAACAGAAAAGTGCCAGTTTGATCCCTTCTAGCGGGGAAGAAAAGTCCCCGTTCCGAATAGGTGATGTGAAAAATATTTTGAAAATGCATTTTAGTATACTTAGTGATGATTTTAGTTGAATCGGATGCAGCTGAATTGTTTAATTACCTAGGTTGATTCCTATTTACTCCACTTCCAGGCTTCCAGAATTTGCATTTGGTCTCACTTTTTTATACGTGTATATATGTACATTGAATTGTATCTAAGGGATTAATATTATCTTCTCGAGCACACATTTTACACGTTCGAAAAGTTTCTTAACTTTAACATTCAATTATAATTTATGTTAATGTAATGATAGTACTCAGCGACATAGCTGTATCTTATTATTATTTTATTTGATGAATTTATAGAAAAAAATAATGATATTTTTAATGCAAATAAATGAGTGCAAAAGGATTAGACTCGTGGCTTCTGTTTTTGAGAGACGAGATGTTACGGACGAAGTTTTTTTTACCTGTCCCGAATAAGGTAGAAAAAACAGTATGACTCTAGCATTCTAGCTAGAAAGTGGATCCCGCAATTTGCACAAATTCCAAACTTATTTTCTCGATGCCCCTTAGTATAGATAGGTACTATACAAATCGAATAAATAATTCATAAAGATTTCTAAAGATTAAATATTACTAAGAGGTTCAAGATATAAAATAAAAAATAGTAATAATATGCGTGCCAAATCAAAACAGGTAGGTACAGAATCAGAGTTTGAGTGATCACAGTGATCACTAATGATTTTTGCGCAAACAAAACTTAAAATAAAAATGATTAACTATGAAACTTCATTTAGCATAATAACAATAAGCGACCTCTGACTGGTCGTTAAATAGAAATACATAAGTACGAACAGTTCGTTAATTCTTGACGTTCTTTAGACTTGAAAAGATAAAAAAACGTTTAACATTTTTGTCCGAAATTGTTGTCATCTTTGAGTAGGTACTTGGTTACTTTAAACTCAAAGGTGAGTTCATAATGACAAATACGAATAACACATAAACACACGAAACGTTATCAGAACAATGACTATTTCAGATTTCGTACCATCTTTGTTTTAATAGGTTTAAACATAGATAAAAGAAATAGTAGTGACAGGTTGCTAGCCTGTCGCCTAAAGCATACCTCAACTCAACCTATTTCCTTACTCCCCTCTTACAACATCCAGAGAAGAAATGGAGAGGTGTTATTCTGAACCCGACACCACACGGGGCACGTCTTAAATCGATTTAAGACGCGAGTTATTGTATTATTCTCGATTTAAGTTAACCGTGTATTTAATTATGAGCAAGTCTCACGGCAGTTTCGAGTTCAAAGGTGAGTTGTAAGTATGTTGGATTTACCGGCATATAACTAGCGAAACTTTTTTTTAGCAGGGGTAAGTTTGCGCATCACTTTTACCTGGAAAAAGCAATACGCAAACTTAACCCTAACATAAAAAACATATTTTCTGGTTTCTAACGACACTTTACAATATTTAATTTGTCGACGTCGACGATGGTTTGTTAAGAAAATTGCACAACACAAAAGAAAATAATAATAATAGTGTTTTATGTTATTCATGACGCACGATGCAATGTATTACGGTAGTCAGAGTGGTTGTCGACTAAACATCATATTTTTGCTGTAACTACTCGATGACTCGTCTACTCTGAGAGTTCTTGAACTCCGACACGGCTGCTAAAAACAAAAGATAGATAGGTAGCTACTCGACGCACGAAAAAATAAATAAAATCATGAATAATAGTTTTAAATTCTCCGTCCACTAATTGAAGAAAGCACACGTAGGTATATCTTGCGGCAGGAAAATTGACAAGGAAGTAAAACACTTTGTCCTGCTATTTTGTAAGGAACGATTCAATGAAATGAGAGTAAAATTTTGTGTAAGTAAAAGTCACTCTTTACTCGTGAAACTCTTTTACTCTTAAACCAAGGAAAATTTCGTTAATAACCCCTCAGTACCTATTTAAATTGACTGCAAATATTATTACTGCAAATGCAATTTATTTTGTTTTCTTACATAAGTGTATAACCAGAATGTTTTTGGTAAAAATAAAAACTCGGGTGCTCAAGACTCAGGCAAGGCTGTAGCATTTGATTAATTAAATTACATACTGTCTGAAAGGAATCATCATTCATCATAATTTCGGCCATACGTCCACTGCTGAACATGGACTTTAAGACTTCCATAAGTAGGTAGGTACCTGTTGGAAGCGACCTGCATCCAGCGTTTTCCGGCGACCTTTATCAGGTCATCTGTCCATCTTGTAGGTGGATGACCTGCGCTGCGCTTGCTGGGCCGTGGTCTCCACTCGAACACTTTTCGACCCCATCGCCCATCAGTCATCTGCTCTACGTGCAATGTATCTGTAACTATTTAACTCTTTTAAACTGTAGAACTGTACAATAATTTTAACAGGAAAAACGACTTCAAATTAGCAATATCAAAATAGCAATAAAGCATACATCTGTCTGTGTATACATAGCTTTTTAAAGAACGTTAAAGAATTCTGTAATCAATTAGATCATTAATGTTATTTAATTACCACCTAAATGTAAGAACTAACTTGATGATAATAATATCCTTACGTCAGACTCCAAATTACAAAAGTCACAAGTTCGCTCCGATGAAACACTTAAACATAGCCGCGTGGTATCGTGTTTAGAATAACACCTCTCCATTTCTTCCATGGATGTCGTCAGAGGCAACTAATGAAATAAGGTAGGTACATTTTAGGCGACTGGCTAGCAACCTGTCACTATTATGCCTGCCAACTTGAACGATTTCATCAACTCTGTGTCGTTGTTCGCTTTTCGTGCCTACCATTTGGGAATATAGGCATGATTATTATTATGATGTGTGTATAATATATGTATGAAAAACTATTCAACCATTTTCGAAATGTTAGACTTTGAAATACAAATGGGCAGGATCAAAGAACTAGCTATTTACCTACTTTGTCCATATCTTAACGTAGGTATGTGTGCAATTTCTTGGCCCTCGCCCAAAATGTCGGAAGTTTTTAATTTTTCTATTTACATACAATACATATACAATAAATATATACGTTAATTAATCCCAAATGGGGTAAGAACAGTAGGTACATGAAATTTTACATATTCAAAACCATGACTTCTCCACTTCGTTGCCACTTTTAAATTGAAACATCGTTGGAAGAGGTAACAGTGACAGGTTGCTAGCCTGTCGCCTAAAGCATACCTTAACCTATTTCCTTAGTCGCCTCCTACGACCACACGGGCAATGTTTCTATTTTAAATTAAAAACGAATATAACATTACCGACGCCATTTGCAAATGTTCTCCATTGCTTCGGTAGGTAGGTCAGAACTTAGATCATCCTAATGACTATAGCGATAATGATCTTTCAAAGTACAATATTTAATGATCCGTCGGAGCTGCTACTCGGCAGTAGAGTGCATCAATCATCAGGTGCCTATTTGCAATTTTATCCTCCTCCTAGTATAGTAGTGCCGTCACATGTAATGTACATCATAAATACGCGATTATTTTTACATACAAAATACAAACTTATGCTTAACAGCCATAAAGACGTTCTAAATACACGTTATTAATTTTTCATTTGCAAACCAACCGTTAATTTTTATAATTTTAGGTATATTATGAGTAATTTTTCTGTATTTCTTCTGTGGATGTCGTACGAAGCGACTCAGGATATAAGTTAGGTACCTAAGGTACATTTTAGGCGAAAGGCAACCTGTCACTATAGTGACTTTGAACTTAAAATCTAGAAAATATACTAGAAGTGACTACGAAACGTGAAATACTCATGGATTTGTCTATGTAGCATTTCGTACTATGTCTACCCCATTTGGTAATGTTATATCATACACGAATTTGTATCAGTACCAAGAAACTTACTTAGGTACTGTCAGTTCGAATCAGACTTGCAGTACAGACTTACTATAAACTTGTACACTTAAACTAGGTTACATAAACAAACATTATCACATTGCCTTAATGCTATAAATGAATTACTTGAACACAAGTCGATGACCTTACCTATGGCCTTCCTAAACTGGTAGCATTCGACAGTTACTTTACAAGGCTACACATCAATTAACATGAAGACAACTATATAAATTCTGACCCACTTTTATGTTTACGCTGGCTCAGCGTAAAACCAGCAGGAGATCTAGATCTAGGCGCTACTGGATTTATCACAAACCCGCGAGGTATCTTCCCAAACAAAGCAAGAGACAAAACCTTTTTTTTAACGCAGTGGAAATGCATTACCCGTGCCTGTGTGGTGCCGGGTTAGAATAGCACCTCCCCTTTTCTTCCCGTGGGTGTCGTAAGAGTCGACTCTGGGAAAGGGTCAGTGTATTGTGGGCGATGGGCTAGCAACCTGTCACTACAATATCACGTTTTACCATCTGATTACCCTGAAATTGCTAAACGTGGCACTGGATTTTTGAATTCATGTGCTCTGTCTACCCCTCTTGGGAATACAGGCGTGAAGGTATGTATGTATGGAAATGCATTACGCATACTCTCTGGCATGGGGAGATCCAGGAGTTATGTGGGACTCTTTCCCCCGTCCTCTTCCCGCATGGAAGGGGAGGAGGGAAAATACCCACTGCAACAACTCCGGCGTTGTCTTCTTGCGAAGATTCGACCAACGACGCCCCTCTTCTTTAACCATAAGGAAGGTAAATGAGAAAATCAGTCATTTGGGGCCTAAAATAATAACATAAACTATTTCCTTAGTCACCACTGACGCCATCCTTGAAAGAAATAAAGAGGTGTTATTCCCAACCTGACACCACACGCCTATTCCACAATTCCTTTGAAGACTGAGCCCGCAATGTGCACGCAGGTTCACTGCAAAGATGGACTACATCAGCCATTTTTGGGTACACCAGCGACTAACATCGGCTCGAAATCGCAGTGGTCACCTGGGCCTGAACTTGTCAGACTGACCATCATCACTACTTCTAGGTAGGTACATTTGTTTCTCATGGTTCAGAAAATTCCCATGTCCATGGCCCTTGAATCAGAAGTCGGATGGCGCTTAGCCTATCCCGTCTAGCGCGAGATAGACTACCCACCACTATCTGATGTCACTAGTTAGATAGTAACAGGTATAGTCTATCTCGGTGTACTAAACCGGTTGATGTTATACAGCACAAAAGTAATCTAGACCACCTAGCGTGAGAGAGTGAAACCAAGTCCGTAAAAGTACAAGTGGGCGAGTGCAGTTTCTATTCAGTGGATTCTCAAACAGCTGAAGCTGATTGACTGGTTTTGACTGTGATGCTTGCAAGCATTTAGCGAATGGCCGATGCGTTCGATGTTTGGATAGCTCAGACTTAAAAGGTCAGCCGAATAAACAAATTAGGTGCGCCACATTAAGACCACGTCAACATGTTTTAACTAAAGTACAACCTGATCTATCCAAATAAGTTAATTTTATTGAACTCATTGACAGCGTCAATTTACCGTTTGGGGTGGAAATACTTGACCTGTGGAGAGCTGATGCTCATAAATTATTTAATAAGTAGTTTATAAAGGGATTTAACGCAAACTACGGGTGATCAAAAGGCTGATGCGTTCCTTAGCAAATGAATTGGCATCGCCATTCAGAGAGGAAACACCGCTAGCGCTTTTTAGGCACCTCACCCCAAGATATGTTTTTCGTTTTAAGTTTTAATTAAGTACCTACTTTATTTTTGAGGAGAGGTACTTTTAATTAATTTTATCCATATCGTTAACCGCCTCTTACGACGTCCACGAAAATTGCCGTAAGGTAGTTATTTCTTCAAAGAAAAAATATATTCAATGTACCAAATACTTAAATTGTTTTTGTTCTTTTTGTTTAGGTTCACTTAAATCGAGACCTTGAATCTGAACCTCACTGCAACACTACGTGTTAGAGTAGAACCAGCGAGTCGCTGCAGAAAAAAAAAGCGGCAAATTCAAAAAATCTTTATATGGTATTACTAACTATAGTAGGAGAAAACTGTTTTGGTACTTGACAATTTTTTTTAGTACTTAATTAGTTTTCAAATTAAATGATACAACCATCTATTTATACAGATGAATTTGAAGACAATTTTGATTATGACTCATGGATAAATGTCTTTATTATTTTATAAATTTGTTTTAATAAAAAATACATTAGTTATATTAATCTATTATTGACTACTAAGTACTGTAGAGCTACGGGGGTTTAGTTAATAGGTAACTTTGTAAATAAAAACTGTTCTTGAGAATATTCTGATTTATTTCGCTAGTTTTCTATAAACTGACAAATCTATTATGTTTTTCTGAGTGTCATCTTAATATTCTTCTTTTTTATGTATTCCAAATTTACATAATTACATATATAAAACCTATTGTACATCCCTCCTCCCTACAAATGGAGGGGGATCCTACTCTACCCTAGAGCCCTACCTATCGACGGGCATAAACATAACACAGCCAGCCTTTACTAGAGGCTAATCACACACACCTCTATTTATAATGTATATTGTCAAATTTAAATAAAGTACAAATTTCATTATAGGTGGGTATGATTTTAACTATTGAAAAACCGTCGCAAAAATAATAGTTATGGCTGCAACCTATTCTGAATCTATTTTTAATACAATATTATTCAAGATAATATTAAAAAAATTGACAATGTTAAAGTTTAAAAATCGTAATCTCTACTGCTATTCAAACTTATTCCTATCAAGTTTCTTTAGCGTGGCTTCGAGCTTGAACACCAATCCAGTGTTCACTAGGCTGCCCTCATGGCAGTCTCCCAGCTGCCTCGACGCTCACCATGAACTTTGACACAGGAAAATAAAATTTTGTTTATACATACATAATCAACATGCTAATATGCAATGAGTATAATGTGGTGGACATCATACATTTGAGACTTTTTCATTGTATAAATATATTTTCCTTTGAATGCAAACTGTTCTTGTTCAATTGAAGACATGAGCAACAACCATACATGCATAAAGGTTAACATATTTATAAATGAATAAAAATAAAATATATATGCAGGACCAACTCTATTTTCCTCAACAAGACACATCAATTCCTCTTTTTTATAGCACTCTTCGTATGGGATTTTATTTTCCCTTAGCCATTTTTGAATGTCTGCCTTCAAGCTGTGCATGGTTGGAGGCTTATTTATTTGTGTGACATGGTAACTTGCATTGTCCATTACAATCACACTATAGGCTCCGTCAAATTTGGGATCAACATTTCACATAACCACTTTAAAAAATTTGCACTATTCATATCATCATGATAATCAGCTGCTTTGGATTTTGTGCTAAATACAAGCAGAGAATTTGGCACAAATCCTTGCTCTGATCCAGCATGCACCATAATATGCCTTTTGCCGGATGAAATTTTTTCAACATCACTGGAATGCCATTGCCATGACTTTTTTGGTCTATAGTTTTGATGGACATATGTTTCATCAAAATAAACAATCAATTTTCCTTCTTGTTGTTTCTTGTGTATACTTCTTAGAAATCTTTGTCTCCATCCAGATATTTCAATAGTTTGCTTGATATTTTTATCACCCAGGCCAGCTAGAATCAATATAAATAATTAAGTACGGTATTATAATACAAAAACACCAACGTTCCTATTATGTAAATAATTCAAAGTGAAAGACTGCAACTAAAAGCATCAACATTGTTTGACAATAACTTACCGCGTCTGAATGATTTCATCCAATATTCGTTTATTTTTCAGTAATCTCTCATTTTCGTCACTTTTAACCTGATTGTAGTTAGAGATCATAGAAAATAACATGCTTCTTACACTGCTTCTGATCGGTTTAGCCATTATAACAGGATAATACTTCCGTAACAAATCACTGATGCGATATTTTTAGGTTATGTAAAACCGTGATTGACAAATAGTTTGACAGATAAAATTGTTGCCATGTATAGAATTCTGAAAAAATGCTTCTGCAGCGACTCGCTGGTTTAACTCTACGAGAGGGGCTAATTTCTTCGTATGCATTGAAGGCCGGCAGATTGCATGCGTGACTCAGACCTTCATAGTAAACCTTATTGTATCTCGTAATTACGCTTCTCATAACCAGTATTTTGTACACAGCATCACGCAAAGTTTATCCATGACATGAGAAAAATATCTCACTCTGATCAAGGGCGAAAGAAAGAGATGACAAATGTAAAACTACCGTGAGACTCACTCATAGTGAAAATTAACGGAATTACTCACGTTGTTTATACCGAGATTAGCTCGACATGTTTCGGATCAATCCGTGATCCATCATCTGGAGCTACGCGCCACGGCAGCGGACAGACGCGCACTGCGTGCAGCCGCTCCTTCCGCGCGACTATTAGGCACAGCTGACAGCAGTTCACAACTACCCACATTTTCGCTAACACATTCACTATTATTGTCAAAAGACGGGTAGCTCCAGATGATGGATCACGGATTGATCCGAAACATGTCGAGCTAATCTCGGTATAAACAACGTGAGTAATTCCGTTATTTTTCACTAAGATGACAAATGCTTTTCACATTTGAAACGGGGGTAAGGGAAACGTCCGGGTGCTGACATCTTAACAGAAAATTCTGCTAATTTATGCATAGGCGCAAATGCGCAAAACCCACTTTGTAAATGGAATTTGTTTTTTTTTGTAATAATATCAAATCATCTCAAAATTAGTATCCATTAATATTTGTCTGAGTCTAACTGATTGCATGAGTAAATGTCAGGTGGTTTTGCTAGCAAGTCCTTTTTTTATTGCAGTTTAAAAGATCAAAGCCAACATACGTATTTTACTATCACAAATAGGGTTGCCACCAGTACTTTATGATAAAGTATTTTATTAAACATATTATTACGTTATTTCAAATACTTAATTATACTCTACTAGCTACTTTTAGTGTACCTACTTACACGAAAATATTTCATTTCACATAATATGACTTTTTTAACTAAAAAAAATATGTCGTTCATGTTTTTTCATTAATTAACATTAATTTATCAATTAATGGTGAATTTAGCCCAAAGAGCAAAAAGTAAAAAAAACATGTTTTTAAAAATAATCTATACACAAAAGAAAGTTGTGTTAGTAACACTAAGTATTTATAACTCAAGAACGGCTGAATCAATTTGGCTGAAAATTGGTGGGGAGACAGCTTAGACCAGGAGACGGATATTGGATACTTTTTATCCCGTTATTATGACGTCAGACTCAGACAAAAACCTTTTATAAGCGGAACAAAGTTCGCCGGGTCTTCTTGTAAATAATAAATAGTTTTTAAGTACTTTATTCTGGTAGTATGCACCTACCTGGTCAGAGAGAAACAACATTCTTTACGTCATGTGTTGCGTGCAATAGCTGGTAGGTATCCTTAGTTATAATTTTGCAGGTATTCACGAGGTATAGATTAAAAAACTGTAGAACCTGATTCATAATCATAAATAAGACTTATTTATTTAAAATTATGTCGGCAATCGTATTGGTTTACTCTATGGAATCTTACAACACATTTGATACAAAAAATAATAATATTGATTTTTGTTCAGTCAACACATAACGTTCCGTTAATTTTAAATTTTTTATTTTTTATTTGTAGCAACACTGCCAAATAGTACTATAAATAGGATGGTTTTTGGCGGTTGCGTGTGCTTTTTAAATTATTGTTCAATTCAAATTGTCGTGTCGAAATAGTTGTTTAAGAAAGTGCTTCAATTTGTCGTGTCGTTGGAGGCACTCTTAGCAGCATAATTTTAGAAGAATATTCCTTTCCTTGAGATTATCAGAAGAAGCTCAGCTCCAGAACAGGTGACAGTAGGTGGCAGGTAGCTCTTTGCTGAAGGGTAAGTCTAGCACCAGTAAGTTTAGCAGCCCTGCACCTGGCTGTCACAAGCACCGGGTTCTTCGAGGATAGGTGAGTTTCTATCTGTATCTAAAAAAAGGAAATATTCACTTTCGTTTCGTCCCATACGTTTTTAAAACATCTTACAATAAATCTATACAGTCCATTTGCTTAGTTATCGAACAATTTTAATTAATGAATGACGAATGGTTATCAATTGTTTTTGCCTGGCCAAAGTAGAAAAGATACCAATAAGTTGTGCAACATGTTTATTGATGATACAAAAAACAGATCATCTTAACGACATCCATTTGTCAAAATTTTAAATCTATGATAACAAATTTACATTCTTAAGTTTTCTTTCATTTTTTCTACTGTCTTAAGTTTTTATATCTAGATTTCGATAATAATTGCTTCACTCTACAAACCCTTTTTTACAAACTACAAACCTAATCCCAAGAAATATACATTTTATGATTTTATGTATTATAAATGGTTGTGACTACAGAATAATAAAAGGTCTTTAATATACATGAAATGAGCATGAAAGGCGATTTTTGTGCATAACTTTATCCATCCGCCATATTATAATTTTGAAAAACATTAAATAACAACACTTCTCCAAAAAACAATAGCGCATCGGCGTCACAAGGTCGCGCCGCCAACCGCTTTTCAAAATGTTCGAAATTTGAATGTAATTTTTCACATAAGTACTTAAATAAATATGGCGATGCTTCCTTTTTGGATCGACAACGCACAGAAGCCAGTTCTTGAGAAAATTAATACTTACTATCCACGCTTGTGGCGTCTCAAGGCAACGCGTGGAGGTTGCTTTCACTCGGATGGACCTTGGGCCTTGCCCTGCCCTGCGGTCAACGCAAATGCCACTTTGGCTTTACCTTCGCAGCCCATTCCACTATTACAACCATCAATATCATGTGAAACTGATAATCATACATACATACAGGCTGTAACAAAACATTATGTCAAGCGAAAGTCTAGAGATAGACCACCCCTACGGTTATCCGAATCACCACCAGGTATGTTATGTTACGCGATTTTTTGTGGTTTACAAGTTAGATTTTTTTTGTGACGCCTTGACCTAGAAGACGTTATTGGCCACAGTGAGAGATGTTATGCTTGGTGTTTTTTCCCAGTTGGTAAATAGTCTGCCTTGCAGACAAAAAGTAAAAAATAAAATAACGAAAATGCAGGACCCTTTTATAAAAAAAAAATACAAATTTTAGTTTTTTTCTATGCCCATCTGCGGTGTAATAAATGTTATTGAGGCCACACACTGACCGACACAACACCCAGCCACATGGCAATGGTAAATTACATCATAGCAGGGTGACCTTAAGCTCAATTCAACTCGCTAAAAACTTAGTGAGATGGTAAAAATGATGCCTCTGTAACTCTATGGTCTATGTCTGGAACTCAAACGTTTTTTAATCTATTTTGGCATCCCCTAACATTATTTGTCATAATGAAATTGTAATTTCAGGAACTATAAAACAAACTTAACCTAACCTAACATATTTTACATGCATACATACATATTCTCACGCCTGTATTCCCATGAGGGGTAGGCTGAGCACATGAATTCAAAAATCCAGTGCCACGTTTAGCAAATTCAGGGTACCTAACCAGATGGTTAAACGTGATATTGCAGTGACAGGTTGCTAGCCCATCGCCCACAATACACTAACCCTTTCCCAGAGTCGACCTCTTACTACACCCACGGGAAGAAAGGGGGAGGTGCTGTTCTAACCCGGCACCACACGACCTCAACCTCAACGGAAACCTATTTAATTTCTAACAATTTTTGAATTATGAAAAATTATTGTTATTGCAATTGATCATTAGGGCTAGTGCCCATAGTTCGAACAAATTATTTTAGGAGAAACGATGTATAGAGATCTGGAGGGAAACCCTACCTTAACCTCTTTGTCACCTCTTCCGACTTCCACGGAAGAAATAGTGACGTGCAAATCTAATCCCGACACCACTAGGAAAATAATTGAATACTTACGGTGAGGAAGTAAATAATTAATTTGAACACAAATGTTGTAACCTAAATTGCTGCTCCTCTCTACTGCTCAAGGGTTGACAGGAAGAGATCCCTTTTGGGATAAATCCGCCTTTGTACTTTGTGTTATTTTTTTGTTACCAATCTGTAGTCTTTTATTTATTTTTTGTACAATAAAGAGTTTTTTACTTACTCACTTACTTACAAATAGGTACATACATACATACATATTCTCACGCTCATATTCCCATGAGGGGTAGGCAGAGCACATGAATTCAAAAATCCAGTGCCACGTTTAGCAAATTCAGGGTAACCATCAGGTAGTTAAACGTGATATTGCGGTGACAGGTTGCTAGCCCATCGCCCACAATACACTAACCCTTTCCCAGAGTCGACTCTTACGACACCCACGAGAAGAAAGGGGGAGGTGCTATTCTAACCTAACCCGGCACCACACGGGCAACAAATATAAGTTTTACAAATATAAGTTTTGCCAAAAGGTCTATAAGTAGGTGGGTACTCTAATAAAAAGCTCTATGAATCGATTATGCAAATATAGACGCAGCTATGGGAAACTGCAAAGGTTTGTTGAACATTCAATCATGTGATAATGTATGGGAAACGGGGATACCTAAGCTGCCGTATAAAGGGGTGAGTAGGGATAAGACCTCGATTATTGCTATATTTAATTGTTCACAGTTTTTAAATCAACATACAACGACAATGCATAAAGAAATTATTTAAGAGGTGGGGCTTGAACCAATGACTTTAATAATCCATACCACTTTATTTCTAACAGAACTACCCTTCACCCAACCACATTAACGAATTGTCCGCAGAAAATATAATGAAAGAGCTTGGTCACCAATGTCGTTGGGCCAAATCCCAGTCTTATATTTTGTTTGCGTTGTCTGTGTCTTGTATGGTATCTATATGTATTACGGTGAATTGGATAAATTGTTCATTCGACATTTTCGGATTATGACCATGACTAGGTACAGCTCTATTTGTCAAAAGACTATTATTTTTACAGTAGCCTTTAAAAAAACCTCACAAACTTTGTTCACAACCCAACCGCCCTCTCAATCCCTTCTCACTCCGTTTTACAGAACGGATAGAAAAATTGACATTACATGCGTAAGTAGCTGCACAAGCTGTCCGTGGCCACCTATTAAGGCGCAGCGCAGACGGCACACTTTTTTTACGATCGAGTCTGCGGCGCACAAAAAGTCTGCATGGATTGCATGAATTGTGCGCCTGACTTTTTGCGCGTTGTGTGCGTTACTGCATACTTATAATTCCATAGGTTCTATTTTCACAGACTAAAAAGTCCGTCGCGGATAGTCTGTCGTCTGCGCAGGGCCTAAAACTGATTTATGAGAGCACGCCTCTTTGAGTAGGAAGTTAACTTGACTATAGATTGACAGAAAGAAATAATGACAGAAAAGTATTTTTGTGACAACTCTAAAGTTCAAACCCTTTGGCGCAGCGCAGACGACAGTGTTTTGTGCGATCGAGTCTGTGGAGCAATAAATTCTCTGAATGGCGCGCTGACAGTTTCCACGAAAATCTGAATGGAAATTCCTGGAAACTGTCAGTGCGCCATTCAGAGAATTTATTGCTCCACAAACTCGATCGCACAAAACACATGATCATTCTTTTCTTCTCAATTTCTTCCGTGGATGTCGTAATAGGTAAACGGGGTATGTTTCAGGCGACAGGCTAGCAACTTGTCACTATTGTACTTTTATTTTTGTTTAAACCTAACACACTGTAGTGACAGAGGTTGCTAGCCTGTCGTCTAAAGCATACCTTAACTTAACTTAATTACTGGTAAAAAAAAGTGTCTTAAAAGTTAAAACTTGCTTAAATATTTGAGTGAGCTGTCGCGTTAACAACGGCAAATAAATCGTTGCGACACGCAATGCAAACTTTTTTAAGCATTCCGCAATTCCGTTGCCCCAAGGTCCGCTTGTTCCGCTGCGCTTGCGACAGCGTCACGACGTACAAATCGTCGGCGACAGATTGCGATTTTTCTAGATAGCGAAGTTGTTTTTTTTGTGAGAGATTTTTTTGTCAGCTTTAGTTTTAGATCATTTTTTTAAAGTTTAACATGAAAGTGTGCTTTTTGGGGTGCTATCTATTTCTCACACTTTTCCTCCTTCTTGCAAAAAGTGTATTTGGGAAAAGTCACAATTTTCCGAATGATTGTTTGTCCGAAAGCTTTTCGTATATTTCTATTGCATATAATTTTCAGGTCAGGGTGGCACTACAACCCAACCTACCACAAAGGTTGATTATTGGTTAAAACTGTGTACTGGTGGTTAGGAACTTAGTTTAAAATACAATTAGATTTAATGTATTTTTTACTATGGCACGGACTTCTTGGAGCTCGTGAATACCGCGCAATCTGACTTGGAGAGGTTTCATTCTTGGTGCCAAAACAATTTACTAACGGTTAACATTAAAAAAACATCATACATGATTTTTGCGGCAAGGAATAAAACTATTCCAGAACACCAGCCTTTAAATATTGACAACGAACCGATTTGCCGCTCCAATCAAGAAAGATACCTTGGCTTACACGTAGATGACAAACTAAACTGGAAAGAACACATCCAACACGTAAGATCTAAATTAACCGCCTTAACCGGCGCACTTCGTAAAATTTCGGGTTGTGTTCCACACAAAATACGCATGACTATATACAATTCCCTTATAAAATCTCATTTAGAATACCTTATCGAAGTATGGGGGTGCGCTGCCAAGACAAATCTACAAAGCTTACAAAATTCGCAAAATAAATCAATTAAATCCTTATTTAAATACAATTACTTCATGAATACGAAAAAACTATATGCAGAAACCAAACTATTCAATTTAAAACAACTGTACACTTATACTACCTGTATTCTAATAAAAAAAATTCTGAGTGGTAAAATACACACAAACATTACATTTACGAAACGAAAATTTACACACTGCTTGAGAAACACAGACAAAATCAAACTTTTCAAACATAGAACAGGATACGGGAAAAGAACTGTCTTGTCCGAGGGAGCACAGTTGTACAATAACTTGCCCAAAGAAATAAAAGAATGCCAATCGCTTAACGTGTTTAAAAACAAACTAAAAATTTATATTAGTGATAATATTTTTTAAGTGTTGTCGACGGCTGTATCATATTTATACTTACTAAATGTAATTTAGATAATTAATGCTCATTGTAAGTGAACTACCTATGTTCTTTATGAGTAATAAAGATCTTTAAACCCATGTAATTTTTAAGACCACATTTAACTTTTTTACGTGACGTTGCAAATAACGAGGGACACGAGCGGACAACAGCGCAGCGCTAATCTATGGAACGGACAAAAATAGGATGAACTACGTGCTAGTGCAAGGACGAGAGCTCGAAAGTGGTTTGCTAGGGATGTGACAGAGGAGGTTTTATCGAATTTACACCAAATATCGAAACCGGAGTCCTAGGCAGAAGTATAACACAAATATTGAGACCATTTCAGTTTCGGTAAAAGTATAACATATGGTCTATTTTTAATCTCAGGTACTAAATTAACCAGTAGTATAATTCGCAAATAATAACGCATGTGTGGTCTCTAGACAGAGTTATACCTCTTCATTTCTTCTGAGGATGTCGTAAGAAGCGAGTACGGAAACAGGTTTCGGTATGCTTTAGGGGACATGTTAAAAGCTAAACCTAAAATGCTAGAAGTGGGTATTAAAACGTGGAATAGTTTTGTTTACGTAACGCTGTGCGTCCTCTGCCTTCCCCGTTTGGGAACACAGACTTGATTGTATTGCGGTATCGAAGTTGAAGTCGGAGGTGGGATAGTAATCGGAAGTATCGACATATCGGAATTAAAGTCGGAACTATGTAACATCCCTACAAGTACCCGGCCAAGGCCAGCTGTGGCCTAGGTCCATGACCTATACCTTGATACCATTAGCGAAGTCCTTACAAGCTTGTTAAGTTTTACCTGTCCCGGTGTTACGATACATAAATAAATAAATAAATACATACTTACATCACGCCTGTTTCCTCAATGGGGTAGGCAGAGCGGGATATACTACATAGACAAAACCATGACTATTTCACGTTTTGCGGCCACTTTTAGCATTTTTTTTTTAGGTTTTGAGTTGGTACTTATCAGGTTGCTAGCCTGTCGCCTAAAATATACCTACTTCTTATTTGTTTCCGTATAGGTACTTCGTCGATAGTTCGATACCTTACACCTCCTCCTTCCTTTAATTCCTTCCTTCCTTATGTTTTTTTTTAACAAATTATTCATCTACGGACTCGTGCTCCGTACGGTTGTTATTTGTATGTTTTCTATTCCTTAAAAATATACAAATATTGTAAAAACCTTTCCTAACATGAAAAGAAAAACATAAAAAGATTTTTTATGAGAGAACTACTGTAATACTTTTTTTTTTTAAACAAATTTTTATCCGATTTCAAAAAAAGGAGGAGGTTCTCAATTCGTCGGGATATTTTTTTTAATTTTTTTTATTTTTTTTTTTTATGTGTGTTCGCTGATTACTCGAAGACGCCTGGACCGATTTGGAAAATTCTTTTTTTGTTTGAAAGGGTATAGTTTCCAGGTGGTCCCATTGCCAGCAAATCTTGATCTGATGATGGAATATGAGGGAAATCGAGGGCAACCCTCAAACTTTATTGGCACAGGTAATGTTTTTAGTACATTTTTCAAAGCTACACCAGTATTTACGTCTGGCAGTAAAAAAAAATTACTGAGCTGATGATGGAAGGTCAACTCCTTAATGCTTAGGAGTTAAAGGATAATTCTTTCAATACTGAATGCACCTGCAGACTGGAAATTATAATTTCAGTAATTAGTGAGGCCTGCTGGTGATGGAAGGTCACCCTCATTATTAGACAAATACTTTCAGTATAGCCCAAATTTGAAGTCGGTTTTTTTTGTTTAAAATTATAATTATTCATCTACGGCAGTGGTTCCCAACCAGTGGTCCGTGGACCACCCGTGGTCCGCGGAAGTCTAAATATGGTCCGGTCCGCAAATCAATTTCAATTGAAGTTACTGAAAAATCCAGGAAGAACTCATTGAATTACAAAATGACAGAAACTGAAAGGTTGCTATTGAATATTGAATCGAATTCACTTGAGTAATAATTGTGGTGTATCAAAGGAATTTGTTTTATATTTTTAACTACATGTAGTTTGGTTATTACATTTTGTTTCATAATAGGTACCTACCTACATTATGGTCACTACTAACATGAGTAATATTAAAGTGGTCCCTGACCAAGAAAAGGTTGGGAACCCCTGATCTACGGACTCGTGGTCCGTACCTTGATGATTTTAGGATTATATTTTTTTTATTTTAGGTTTAACTGTGCGCTCCGCGTAAAGACAGATCAGTTTTACAATAATATGCTCTTAAAATTAATTACAACTAGTTTTTTTTTCCTTTTTTTTTCCTTATGTTACAAAAACAAAGACGTTATGTAACACTGTCTGAAAATAAAAACTCCTCAGACTGCGGTGTCTCCTACACCGCAAGACAATTCCATAAAATTTCCTCCTTGCTCAACTTCGGAGAGATGCAGCCATGATGCAGCAATACGTTTAAAATCAAACGCAGAACACAATGCAGCCACAGAAGTCATAAACATTGACTATACTTAGGTACTTCTGAAATTGCTCAATGTTGCTAGACTGCAAAATTATAAAATGAGCATATTTCTTATCTTTATGCATCGCCGCAGATACTTTTTGTATTGAAAACAAACCGCCGCTGTGTGCGGTGTCGGGATAGAATAACACCTCTCCATTTCTTCCGTGGATGTCGTAAGAGGCGACTAAGGATAGGTTTTGGTATGCTTTTGGCGACAGGCTAGCAAGCTGTCACTATTCTACCTCTTCCATCTTTGCAAACCTAAAACTATGCTAGAAGTGGCTGCGAAGCGTGATATAGTAGTCATGTCACGTCTAGTCACTTTTCGTGTGCTCTGCCTACCCTATTTGGGAACACAGGCGTGATTGTATGTATGTATGAAAACATTATAACAACCAGTAATTAATAAGTGTTATTGAACTAATTATTCCCATTTTTACCTTTGGATTATAGATAAAAAATCAAATTCTATCCTTTAATTTTCTAATACTAACGAGTACCTATAGGTACAAAATTTCAGCTGAATTGGTACCTAACCGTTAAATGGATCAGTTCAACTTCTACTCTATTACTTGTGAAGTGATCTTCTGTATCGAATATCTTTCGCAAAAGCCATTTTATTTATCAAGATTAATTTTAAGTTAAACTGCCTCTCGCCTGCACGTTTATTGTGAAGCAATAGATTGTTCTAGATAAGTTTGTGCTTTACTTTACCTACTTACTTTTAACCTCTATATGTTTCGGCTTAATAAGGTATTTAACGAACTTAAAATATCAAGACTAGATGATCTCGTTGAAAAAAAAACAGAAATGATCTAAAACTACATACAGATTAGATTAGTTACTCTATCCAACAAGAGATGGTGCTGTCCGCTTGTTTACAAACGTTGTTAGGTTTTACTTATTTATTACATTGAAAATAATATTATGTACCTATTTGACAGCAACAATCTATACTAATATTATAAAGCTGAAGAGTTTGTTTGTTTGTTTGTATGTGATAAATATAGACCCAATACAGGACTTAAGGCTTCTAGGAAATAATAGACGTACCGTACTCATCAAAGATCTATTGCAAGAATGACAGGAATGACAA
>BHDV01004845.1:12184-27624 GCA_005406045.1 Adoxophyes honmai
AAAAAAAAAGGTCACGGCGCGACAGCAATAGATTTAGCAAATACCTATTTTTCAATTCCTTCGACCGGCATATTTCCTCTTAACAGGGAGTGGGCAAAAACTTCATTTTACTCAGTAGGTACGTGAGACCAAGTAGTTTTTTAATGCTTTTGATACAGAATATGGTGCTACATACTCCCAAGCTTGGCCTAGAAAATAACTAATACATAGATACTTTATTAATGGTATAAATGCAAACCGCCTGCAAAAAATGCTTCCATTTATAAATGCAAGTAGTCTAGAGATCTTTTTTTCTTAATTTGTTTGGTTGTTGGCTGAATGAAGTCTCTAGTAATGTCAACCCGACGTTTACTCTAAAAATCAAGATCAAGATTATAAATGTCCATTTTTTCCATGGATGTCGTAAGAGGCGACTAAAGAAATAGGTTAAGGTCAATTTAAAACCTAAAAAAAAAAAAACACGCTTGGGAACTAAGAAACGTGAAATAGTCATGGTTTTGTCTATCTCACTTTTCTTGTGCTCTGCCTACAATCATGGGCGTGGTAATATGTATGTATGTATTAAAAAAAGGTTATCCCATTAACTTTTTTCCACGCTTCGAGCATCCAATGGAACACTTGAAGCCATTAAGCCGTTCAAGTTCATAGTTAAGTTCGGCAGTAAAACTAATCTGGGCGGTTAGTTACAATTACTGGCGGTTAAATTTGAGTTGAACCGAAACTGTTCGGCGCCGCGAGTTTAGGACGAGTTAGGGCGAGTTTAAACAGGGGCTTGCCAAAGTTTATTGCTTGGTCACACTTATGCATTTCTTGTTTCTTCCTATTCGCGATTCTGTATTCTGTATTCTGCACAGTTGTATGTGAATATTGTGCAGAATCCCGAATAGGAAGTGTAGCAAACAGGGTCGGATAGAAACCTGAGCTACAAAATGAAACGAAGGAATTTTGATATCAAAAGGGCCTAAACTATTTATTGTATAAAAAGGAGAAAATATATACAAAACTTAAAAACTAACTTAACCTAACTTAACTACAATAATAATTACAAATATAGTACAAAATTTACAAATAGGAAAAGGAGCCGAAAATTACGGGACGGACAAAGCGTCTTTTGGAATTTTGAGAAAAATAGAAAAACAAGAAGATAATAAAAGTAAATAAAGAAAACTTAGCTAGGGGTGGTGGGTGCAATGGTGGGGTAAGCTGCTTGTGCGGGACTTCGCCACCAGGAACTGGGCGAAAGTCGACCGCGACAAGGGTGAATCAAAAAAAGGCGGATATGCGAAGTGGATGTAGTGCAATAAAAGGTGAACTTGAAACTGGAAAAGAAAAAATATAATTTAGAAACGGAGACCGAAATATAATAAATTTTGAGAAGTGATTTGACTTACCCGTACTCAAGTGGACGGTTTCAGCTTTTAATATACTCCCAAACCAGGTAGGTGATGTTTGTTCAGCAAACTATATAGCGATATATACTATATAGCGATATTATTTAGTGTATTGTAATATATTTTCTTCGAACACAATCTGAATCACAATCTCGAAAAACTCCTGACAACTCTCCGTCAAATTTAAATTTAAATCTCGCCGGTTCACATCACAAAAACGAAGGAGGCCACGACGTCTGTAGCGGTTGTAATGCTACAGAAGATACAATAATTGTGTGTTGAATAATCTGTCATGCGTACAGATGTTATAATACAGTTTAACTTTGAGACGTGTAGGTACTGTAAAAGAAATAAAGAAAGAAAAATTAAAACAATTTACTACTTAACACAATTTCGCACAAATAAAAACGACGAAAATGTTTCATATTGAATAAAAATTCAGACATACTGAATACATTCATTATTAATATGTAAAGTTAGAGAAAGTAATCAATTAATGGGGCGCTGAGCAGGGAATCTTTGTGGAGTATTCAATCTTTGATCCCGGGGATTAAGATTTTAAACAAAACCGGGTTAACCTTGCTTGGCGCACCAATTTTTCCCGAAGGAGTTTCCTCGGCCCTTGAAGCCAAGAGGCAATCTTTGGTTTTAGCCAGGAATCACCTCGGACACTTATCTGCGCATGTCGCTTTAACTTTGTTAAGACATTGTTTTTCCATGCCTCGGATGGTGTACCTGTTGAGAACGGCTCCTATCTGGCTATTTGAGGATGAAGTTAGGCGGGTAGACGACACTATCAGGGGCGCGCTGGAAGGGGTCATTAATGTCCACCTAAATGACTCGCAGTGGTGTCAGGCGACGCTTCCCGTGAGGTACGGGGGCTTAGGAGTGCGGCGTGTGCACGACGTTGGCTTGATCGCTTTTCTGGCTTCGGCTCATGGGGTGGGGGACCTTGTAGCTCGCATTCTTCCTAATTATGGCTGTGGGGTCCCTCTGACCTTTGTGCCGGAGGCACTGGCGGTTTGGTCGTCGTTGGGTGCAGGAGACCGGTGGCCGGACGATCGCGCTATACAGAGGCACTGGGATGAGATTGCTTGCGAGCGCACTTGGGGGGGCTTAATGGATCGGGCTACGGGCTCGGATGTTGCGCGATTGAAGGCGGGGGTGTGCCCAGAGGCAGGTGCATGGTTGCAGGCTTTGCCTTCGCCCCAGCTCGGCACCTTTCTGGACAATGATTCCCTCCGAGTAGCAGTGGCGCTGAGGTTGGGGTGCAAGGTGTGCGAGCGACACCTTTGTGTGTGTGGGGTGATGGTGGAGGAAGATGGTCATCACGGCCTAAGTTGTCAGCGATGCGCCGGCCGCTTCTCCCGCCATCACTCTATTAACAGCCTGATTCAACGGGCAATGGTGGCAGCGAATGTGCCCTGTGCGTTGGAACCTCCAGGGTTGAGTCGTAGCGACGGCAAAAGGCCTGATGGGTTGACGTTGGTTCCCTGGCAGAGGGGGCGTTGCCTTTTGTGGGATGCGACATGCGTAAGTACGTTTGCTCCGTCTCACTTAGGCTGTACGTCGAGGTCTGCTGGGTCTGCGGCTGAAAATGCTGCAAAATCCAAACACCTCAAGTACTCGGCCTTGGAACCGACGTACGACTTTGTCCCTTTTGCGGTCGAAACGGCTGGCCCCTGGGGGGCTGAGGCCAAATCTTTGGTAGGGGAATTGGGCCGGAGATTGCGCAACAGGGGTTTGGACCTCCGCTCCGGGTCGTACCTGGTGCAGAAGATTGCCTTAGCCATTCAGAGGGGCAATGCTGCTGGGGTTATGGGAACTTTTGGACTGGGTACGGCGCGGACTGGAATATTGTAGTGTGTAGGTTTGTACTTTTAATTTTTATTTTTCAATTTTTTGTTTTGGTTTGTTAGTATTAGTTTTACACATGTTTATTACTTTTAGTTACACAAAAAGATAAAGTCAACTTGAGGATACAAATTGACCTCGACAATTGATTGGCATATGCGGAAGAATTCGAATAGATACCTTTTTGTCTAATAATTAATACTTTTGTGCGAATTTACGAATGCTTACTATTCTTAATCAATTAATTAATTAAATAAAGAAAAACGAATTTTTATTTTAGATTCCGTTCTCTGTTATGCCACTGAGAAGTAAGTACAATAAATCTATAACAGACGTAAAATATAAACCTCCTACCAAAAGGCCACAGCCCTCCAACCACTCATATGTCCACACCTTAACTATAAGGGCTAATCCACGCGTGTCAAGAGCGTTTCATTCACAAAACTGCCCGTAATTGGCCTATTATGCACCGGCCCTTAGTTTAATAGCGGCTTGTTGCCATGAATTATTGGCCGCGCATGTTTTTGGGGTTTTCAATCTAGCATTAGGTCCGGTGCGCGGACGCACGATTGTTTTGATTCAGGGCAACGACCTTTGCAAGGTTAGGTTTGAATACTACTTAGGTTTAAATAGAACTACCGTGGGACTCACTCGTCACATCACACTTATAAAAATGCGAAAGCTTGTGTGTGTTTATGTGTACGTTTGTTGCCTGTTCTTTTTCAAACGGTGAGACTAATTTTGATTATATTTGGTACGCAGGAAGTCTTTAATGAACACATTATAGGCTACTTTTATTCCAGGAAAATTGCGATAAATCAAATCAGCTCAGACAGAGTTGCGGGCAATGGCTAGCAGTGAAATAAAACTGATACAATTGAACTCACGTCTTTTCGTCAATGTCAAGCTAAACTCGAACACGAGCTTTTCACGTTCCTTAGATGCATTTAACGCAATTTTACATTTAAAAATTAAGGAAAGAAATAAAATAATGACAGTTGCTAGTCGCCTAAGGACTAAACCGATTTCCATAAAAGCTCCTTACAACATCCCTAGAAGGAACAGAGAGGTGTTATTCTAAACCCGGCAATTAATAAGATTGGACATAATTATGTCATTCATCTCCATAAGTGAACTTCCTAGAAAACAGCTCTAACTTGTTAACAAGTCTCGAACGAGAGAGTACAAGTACCTATGTACGTGGGAACGATAGTAATGAGCTAATGAGGCCCCTTTATAGCAAGCGCCGCGTCGTGTCGTAGTCGAATCGTTAACTTTTATACCGACGACCTAGAGCGCAACTGTTCGTAGAGACGTTTGAAATCGTAAACACTATTTTTACTAAGTATTACTCAACAACAATCCGGAGTTTTACTGTTTGTTTACAAAAAAATAAGATAAAGATTATAATACGACGTACATCTATGAAAAAGTCGCTTGAAAATAAGGGTTATTCAAAATTTATACCATTATAGATTCTTCCTATTATCGATTCTGCACAATATTCATAAGCACCTGCACAGAATCACGAAAAAAAAAAACAGCAGTAATGGCATGAAGCTGTTTTCGATTTGTTTTTTTTTTTATAAAAAAAGGTTATTCTTAGTAATTTGACTAGATGATTTCGTAAATTAAAGAAAATCAAACTACAACAAAAATAGTTAAGCAAACGTAAAGTCAACTATTACAAATTCTGAATCACATTTTTTTAATTTTGTATCGCTATCAAGTTTAAAATTACACCTTTGTAAGTACAATCATAAGCACATCGTGTAAATTAATGTGTGAGTTTGCTACGGACTGAATGGTTGAAAATTAATATCTAAATTAATTTTAACTTATAAATCACCTTAGTGTTACTTACAAAGTATTAGCTACATAGTGCGAATCCGTAAGTCAATTCATAGTAAAATGTAGCTACACATCTACAAAAAAATCTTTCCCCACTTTGATATCAAAGAAAACTAGTCCATAATGAACAGATCCTAATGATCAATATTGGAAACTTAGGGAGTCGAGTTTACTTAAAAGGTGTCTGCAATACAGCACTTGTACAAGCTCTATAAGGCACGGTCGTGACTAACTTGGATCTAGTTGCATTGAGAAATGCAACGATGATCATTAGAATCTAGACTCTATGGTTAAATATAGTTGCATTAATTGTAATGCCTTTAATGTTGAACACAATTTTGACTATTGACGACTTTAAAAGGTCATCCGGCTTTAATCAGAAAAGTCTAAAAAGTTACACATTTAAACAGAAACATTGGAATTGCAATGATGTTTCAAGTTACTCTCCATTTCTTCCGTGGATATCGTACAAGGTGACTAAGGAAGTAGGTTAAAGGTTGGCTTTAGGCGACAGGCTAGCAACCTGTCACTCTTGTGTCTAAATTTATATCTGAAACAGTGTTGAAAGGGTCAACAAACCGTGAAACAGTCGTGTTTTTTACTATGCAACGTTTTGTATGCTCCACCGTACCCCATTTGGGAATACTGCCGTATGTAGGTACGTAAGATCATCTGGATCGCCTGTTAAGCCCGCTCTACACTCGCGGCGCGAAGTCGCTCCGTGAATTCACGGCGTGAATTTACGCAGCGGCTACGCATAATAACTAAGCGCGAACGCAAGGCGTGAACAACATCTACACTCGCGATTCGCGGCTTTCGCGGGCGTTCGCGGGTGTTCGCGTCGCGAGTGTAGAGCGCGCATTACAAGTGCAATTTACAAACTTGCCTTTTTTACGCGAATCAAATAGCGATTCTTGATGGACGCCTCTTAAAACCCCCTCTACCTTTACTACCAAGTGCTACATACTCAAGGTGTATAAGTACCTCTCAACCAAACCACAATTGCAACGGATCCCTGCTAACCCGAGCTTTGTTCACACAGATCGATGTCTCCACTCCATAATCATACCCCGGGGGTTACGGAGCACGAGTGATTGACGTTGGCCAAAGAGTAAGTACCTACTGAGCTAGAAAACAGAGTGCGATGTAGCAGGTTTGTACCTAATTGATAATTAATCGATATTTATAAAACAGAATTTACAAACACAATTAAAAATATAAATTATTTTTTACAAGGCACAAGTAGAACTGCGAATGTAAAAACACTGTGCAATAAACTGATTTGTTAAAAAAAATGCACCTATTTCAATCGCACCTCAATCCACAGGGATCCGATATGAGTAAAAACCTATTTGTTACACTTGCTATGATCCTGACACCTCTTCCTCCTTTTGACCTTATTTTTTGTAAAAGGTCTCCAACTTGGTTACGAAACGTCCGTCCGGCTAAGTCTTCCCATCTCAACTTTGTTCTCATTCCCTACATGAGTCTGTTTAGAAGATCTTCTTCCATCCATCCTTTCTATAATCACCAAATCAATTATGAATACTTTTTTCTATCCTACATTCTTATTTATTACCTCACAACATAAGGCTTTGATTTAGTACCGATCAGATAATAATAATATTACCTAACCTAACCTAAAGTTCTAATATAGTTCACAATTTGCACTGAATTAATATCACCTATCTTTGAGCAAATCTTTGGACCCTCGGTACGTCCATAAGCCACACCGCGCCGCAGACCGCAACGTCCGGCGCTTGCGCACCTGCCCTTGATGCAGCCAATCACTGCCACTAACCACTGCCACAGTAGGTAATAGTACACTGCTAGGGACTAAAACAATAGTACAATGCTGATAATATCCTCGACTTGACTTGGCCAAGCGATTTAAAATAGACACGCTGGGCCTGTTTCTGCCCAGTGTTCTTAAGTAAGTACATTTTTATTTTCATGAGTTCTGTCAAAGCCATGTTTTGCCTGAATTTGTAATAAGTATTAGTACTTAGTAAGAGTAACAATATTTTTTTATAATTTTAGGGAGCAGAAGAGATAGATTGATCAAGAACATTGAGCAGAATCTTAATGTATAAATAAAAAACCTTGGGCAGGAACTGAGAAATGCAATGTGTTCTTTATTGATCACATTGAGCAGGGCGAGGATGTTAAATCCTTTGGTATACGTAATAAACAGGCTAGCAACCTGTCACTATAATATAACTTTATCACGCAAAACAGGCGCATCTAAGTTGTGGAGTTGCAGAGATCGGCCTGTACAATAATCTACAGTACCTTTTTCATCTGTTAATACATAACATTCTATCTCATCATAACATAGTATCTAGCTGCACAATGGGGCGCTCCTACTTACATGGAGCACTATTCTGATGACAGTCGACGAGCTCGATAAAACAGGATAAAACTGGTTAAAACTGGTTAAAAGTAGATAACCAAAAACCTGCATTCTATACCGTACTGACTATCACTGGCGCGGCGATTATAAAAAAAGTAATAGAACCACTAGTCCGACCTAATAAAACTACCTATGAATGCGAAGTATGGAAGGTATATCACGGAAAGGCAGAATAAGAGTTCAAAACTTAATTTATCGTCTGTGGGTGACGTAACGGCCTGGCCACGACCACGCGCGGCGAGCGGCAGCGGCGGCGGCGGGCGGTGAGCGGCAAAAACAATCGCATAGCAGTGTACAGGCCGTGCCACGAGGTTGCCGCTCGCGCGTCTTGCGGCGCGGCGCGCGCCGGGCGCCGGGCGGCGGCGACGAGCGGCCAGCGGCGCGACCGAAACAAAGACACGGGCTGAATGGAGGATGCCACGAATTCAGAGCGACGCGACGAGCGTTACGAGCGGCACGTTTCGGGCGACGCGGCAGAGAATAAATTTTTTTAGACGATTCGCGCGCGAATAATGTACACCGAATTATAATGTTATGTAAATACTTCTTCAGAGTTAATTTTTGACTTTTACTAATTTATAATAATCTTACGTAAGGTTATTATCAAGTTAGTTCTTACATTTTATTGGTATTTAAGTAATTAAATAATAAATAGACAGATGTGTGCTTTCAGGATATTGCTAAATTGAAGTCTGTTTTTTTGTTTCAAACCATTGCAATTATTGTTTTAACAAATTCAAATGTTGCAGTATACTATACCATACTCCTGCATATACATATACGGCCCACTGCAGGGCACAGGCCTCCTCTCAATATGAGAGGGCTTGGGCTATAGTTCCCACGCGGGCCCAGCGCGGATTGGGTTGGAGTATACTTACCTACATACAATACTCAACCCGGTATGCTCGTAAAACTATTCGGGGTGTTTTCTGTACACCTATTATTGATACAAAGTAAAGAATTCCCAATGTTTTTGATGACGTTTATTTAAGTCTTGCACTCCATTTCTTAAAAATAAAATGTCCTGTCTGAAATATGCGCTACTTCCAAGACATTTCATAGCAATATTTGATAACGCTATTTTAAATACGTCCTCTACGCACGAAACCGCTGACGCGACTGCGATCGAGTCCGTGGCATGCGCGCCGCTCCGCTCTGCCTCGTCGCGTCGCTGGTCGCGCCGCTCGTCGCATCGCTCAAAGTCGTGGCCAGGCGGTAAGAGTCGACTCTGGGAAAGGGTTAGTGTATTGTGGGCGATGGACTAGCAAATCTGTCACTGCAGTATCACGTTTAACCATCTGGTTACCCTAAAACGTGGCACTGGATTTTTAAATTCATGTGCCGCCCCTCTTGGGATGAGGCGTGAGAATATTATGTATGTATGTATGTGTACTTAATTTATGAGAATAACCTCCTAAGAGCACTTTTACATGTAATTTTCGGAGTTCACCAGCGCCTTGGAAAGACCATCATTGCCAAGAAAAATGCGCCGCAAGAAACTTGGCAGAAAGTCATTATCATTACATAGAGTGATTCAAGAAATAGTGTGATACAGGAGAACAAGCTGGGGTGAACCTACATGATTGCCGTGAGTAGGATAGGCAAAAAGTGTGCTTAGTTGGTTTGGTCCAGAGAGGTTGAGAGATCAGAGAGGTCATAGAGAGGATGGATGAAAGCAGATTTACTTAACTAATTTATACGGGGAGTGTGGATGGGTGCGATGGAAGGGGAAGACCGACGGTCAGGTCGACAATACCCGAGACCGGTGAGCATCATACATGCTAGAGCATCGTTTCTTAACCTCGGGTCGCGACCCAAATTTGGGTCGCGGGCCATATCGAGATGGGTCGCAGGACCCGCGGGACTTTTTGAAAAACAAACCGCAATCACTGCATTTCATTGGTTTTAATGTTTGATTGGGTCGCGGGCGTCTATTATTTTAGAATTTTGGGTCGCCAGGCAAAAAGGTTAAAACCGCTGTGAGGCTAGAGGCTAGTGAATGTGGATGAACAATGTGTCTACATTCCTAAGACATCTAACTTAGCCGGTACGGAATGTCTTTCCTCTTCTAAACCTCGATTTTGTACAAGTTCTTTTGCGTTTTGATAAGAATAAGGCCGCGACGCGATGTGCAATTTTCACGCGGGGAGACTCGACCGTATCACACGAGACAAGCCACCGCTTTGTACTCAAAGAAAGTGTTAATTCACTCTAATATCCATTACACCCACTGCACAATGCGTACTTGAACCGACTTGTGGGTTTTTCATCATACTTACTCGTCAATGGCTCGCAGTAACAAGCGCGTATCCTACTAACCCTAAGGGAGTTATGGATAGTTGATTGCACCCCGAAGGAGTTATGACTTCAGTTTTAAAATATGAAAAAGTTAGTATAGGTTCGTCACTTCAGACTAAGTAGGTAGATTACAACTGTTACAAGTGAAAAATAAAAATCGATGGATTGAAACTCAAGTAGGTACAGGCCAATTTTAATATTGAAAATAAATGTCCGCATTAGGAAACTTTATTAATTTAATACTTTGGATGTACCTATTTCAAAGCGTTTGTTAATATTTTTTTACTGAAGTACCGAAAAACATCACGCCTATATTCCCAAAAAGGGCAGAAGAAGAAATAGTTTCAATCGTTTTATTCGCTTTTACTACAGATGTTCAAGTTGCGGAAAGTTTCGAAAAGTTAGAATTGTTCTTGGAATTTTTCTCACAACCCCCATGGACCTCTGACCGGAATATTTACATACATACGTAAATAAATAAGTATTCAACAATGTGGTAGACATAGCACACGAAACCATAAGTTACTTAACATCATTTCAGATCTTAAAATGATTTAAAGAGAGGCGTATGATAAGGACGTTAAGTGCTGCCTAATACAGACCCTAACCTATTCCTTTTAGTCGTCTCTGACGACAAAAAAAATAGAGGTGGCATTTAGTTTTTTTCTTCTAAGGAACACAACTAGGTATCAAATTGAAATGTATACTATAATAGTGTTAAATATTCCGGTTTTGTCGGGTTTAGAATACCTACTGAAACAAATAACAAAGGTAAAGAAACAAATTTTAGGCGACAAGCTATCTACTTGTCACTCTACGTCTTAGGCCGGCCACATACATACGGAATTTTTCTGATTCGGAATCCCGAATCGGAAAATCGAACGCAGTCAATCCATACAAAATCTATGGACCGCCACACACATTCGCAAGCTTTCCGTTCGGAATTCCGAACGGAATTTTTCCGAATGTGTGTGGCGGTCCATTGATTTTGTATGGATTGACTGCGTTCGGAAAGTCCGATTCGAGATTCCGAACGGAAAAATTCCGAATGTATGTGACCGGCCTTAACTTGAAACCTACAAAAATATAGGTGGCTACGAAACGTAAATAAAACAGTAGTGATGTTGTCTATGTAGCATTCCGTTTGCACTGCCTATCCCATTCAGGAATATATGCATATTGTATGTTATTCCAGTTATACCTTTCAAAGTCATCCACATCCCACGTGTCAATGCATGACGGATATACCGCCCAAAGATTGACTACTTCCAGATATCCGGCTAAATCCGACTCGGCCTTCCTGAGGCCCTCAATCCTTGAGGATAGCACTGATTGATGGTTATTGGTTCCGAGGCCGCTATTTGGTTTCCAGAACTTAGAGATAAGACAGGAATTGTTGCTGTGATAAGTCTACTTGAAACCGAAGACTTAGATTCTGTAATACTTACTCTTTTCGTGTACATGATGCTGTCCAGATATACAGTTTAAAAGTAAAATCTCATTTTCATAATTCAAATCTTTCTAGAACAACTTTTGTTCTAAAGTTTTCTTAAGGATCTGGACAACATTCTTTCAGAGATTCCCTTGACCCGCGCCTTACGATAAACTAGTGTTTTTAAATACGATGTAACTCCCTGAATACATTTGAAAGGAATTTAAATATTTCATTTCATTCGTCGCTAGAGAATTTGCTAAGTAGAATCACGGTCGACCCCGTAGATCACCGCACCTCAGTTTAAGTGCTCCTAGAGCTATACTCCGTTTTTTTTGGATTGAGAATTTTAACGGACACAATTTGAAATTATCTCTGAAATTCATTAGTAAAACTGGAAATGATTTATGCAAATACACTTAACATTGTTTGTTATAATGTTCTTAAATCAAACATCATCATAATTTGCGACGATATCTAGGGATTACTCAAAAATGTGTAAGGATTTGACAGTTAAATTTCTCAACCCAAAAAAAACGTAGTATAGGACTACAATCACGCGTGTATTCTCAAATGGGGGAGGGAGAGCACATGAAACGCCAGTCGAAACCATGACCATTTCGCGGTTCGTAGCAACTTCTAGCATATTTTTTAGGTTTTAAGTTCCAAGGTGCCAGCCTGTCGCCTAAAAGATATCGATCCTCAATCTCCTCTTACGAAATCTACGCAAAAATGGAGAGATGTTATTCTAAACCATCATCCAAAATAAATCAACATGAAATACGAAAGCATTTCAAACTTCAATATTTTTCGTAAAACGTTGACTAACACAGAATGGATAGTACTAATTTGTTATTCTGCTCCTGTCTAAAATTTTAATCGAAAAACTCGACGAAATTCCCTATTTTATCTAACGAATCGCACAAATTCAAAATGCCTATTGTAAATTCATTTTCTTTCGCAATAACACCACGGAATAGAAAGGGGCTTTAGTACAATCCGATAAATATTCAAGAGGTATTTTTGCGAGTTTTTCTCTGGGTGTTATGAAAACGTTTTCCTGTATTGAATACAGATTAGATATTTTGTTGTTACAGGTGCTCGGGGAAAATGCAAACTAAAAACATCAATCTCAGTCTGGATCACGGGAACAAGGACAGTGATAAAGTGAGTGGGAAATATAAACTTAAAAGTATCTTATCAAATATAAAACTATAAGTATTTGGGTGGTGTATATGTTGCAGGAAATGTGTATAATCCGGCATTGTATAAAATGCCTAGGCATTATAACCATTGCCTAAAACGTTCAGGCAACTGGCTTCTAACCGACTCTCATTACTAATTATCTATCGCCTTTAATTCTTATTCGATTAAGTAGTAGGTAAATTATGTAATTACCGTCATGCGAATAATTTTCTTCAGTTTCAGTGTTTGATTTGCAATACATTTGAATTATTAATCAGCTTAGGAAAATGCTTTTGTATGGGTTGGCAAAGTTACCCGAGCTTACCGTACAAAACTTTCCACGTGTTATTCGGTATCTACAGGAAAACATTGCCTAAACAACTTTTCTCATTTATAAAATTTATAATAACAAGAGAAGTGTATGATTATATTTTTAGTCACCACCACCACACCACGCCAGCAATATATTTACTTTTTATAAATAAAAACAAATGCAGGTCGAGACAAGCTAAACACACAATTAAATAACAGACAAACTATTCTGTTCATTGTAAACCCTAATCACGTCTTTGACGTCTTACAACGCAAACATTCCCAGAGATTATGAAAAGCATGAAGTTGTTACTAGCGCCATCTATACAAAGAACCAATTACTACTTAGTTTCTCTTCAAGCGCTGGCCGATGCCGCCGTTACCATAGACAGTGCGTGCTCTTTCCCAAAGATGGCATTGCAGACAAGTATTGTAGAATTGCCAAGATAAAACTATATTTTTTGTTTTCATTATTTGAATCAATGTATGAGTTATAATAATAATTATACCTGACCTATCGACCGATCTAAATTATAAACCATAAGAAGGATACTAGTTACCGAACCCGCTATGGCCGTTCTTTTTGTGAATACCCCTTGGTTGTGTAACTTACTGTGTGTGTGTGTGTGTGTGTGCTTGTGTTTATTTTGTAGTTAACAGACAAAACTAGCTTTGTATACCTATAGTTTTCATACGTAAGGTGAAATAATTCAAATGTGTCGCCATTTTTATCAGCGAACACAGAAAGCGGAGACCAGCAGGCCTGGAGGCTTGGCACAGCAACGCGCGCGAGACAATACGTAGAATAGGCTACTTACCTGTCATTTTCTGATGACTCTAGTTAAACGGTGTCATTAGTGGTGAACGTTGTAGATAGTTTATCTCGCACACCTCTACTCGCGCTTTGCTGCCAGCTGGTCTAACACACTCGCATCCTACATCGCTGTTGCTTTGGCAGAATCATAACCCCCCTTGCGTTCATTGCCAGATGTAGGTACACATACCATTTCAGCCACCTGGCCGTTGGCGGTGGCGTGTTGCATAGACATGCAGCGGTCTTATCATCGGTCTTTTCTGATGCTGCAGCCTTGTTCCAGATGGGCCGGCAGGAGCTGGGGTCACTGGCCGCGCTTCCCAACGCAGTCACGGCACCGGCCTTCGGTTCCGCGTACGGTCAGTAGCGCATGCAAATGGCTTCTCGCACCTGCTCGCGTTTTCTTTGAAAATGAAACGTACATCCACATATTAAAAGACTTGGCGTGGTGTGCGGCATTAGAATATAATGTTCCTCCATTTCTTCCGTGGATGTCATAAGAGGGAACTAAAGAATTAGGGTATATTTTGGGCGGACAGGCTCCTGTCACTATTGCCTACTACTACCTTTAAAATTAAAGCCTAAAAATATGGTACTAAGAAACGTGAACTCTGCCTGCCCCATTTGAGCGTGATGTAAGTATGTAATGTATAGTGTATATTGAAACTGTCCTACATTTTTTTGTACAAAACCTTTAACTACCTATTCCAATCGTTTCAAAAACTTAAATACCTTATTATGTAACTTACATTGCTAAAATAAGATTATTTCAAATTAATGAAGATACGTTTGCAGAATTGAAGCCAAAAATTTACTTATCTGTTGACCTGTGTTGCCATAAACAAAAGTTGAAGTTGAAGTTACTTATCTGTTGTGTCGTTAGTCATTCAGCGTTTAAAATATTAACTTTCATATAGACTTAACAAGGCAACAGTCTCGACGGGCGGGAGATCTAATCACATCAGTAACTTAACTGTCATTTTCTGACGTATCTAGTTAGACAGTGACAACTATAGCCTATCCCATGCGTGTCTCCACTCGCGCCTTGCTAAGCCGGATGATCACTTCAACCTGTTTCCACTCCCCATTACCCCAAAGCATAAGTGGCTAAAAAAACACCCCTCAAGCGATCCTGTAACTCGAGCACCCCAAAAAAAAATGTCTGACAAAGACAATATAATACCTATTCAAACGCGCGCAAGCGAGAAGGCTGCCCAAAAACGTGACGCAAGTTTTCCAATTAGTGCATAGCGTGTTTAGTTCGGTACAAGTGTCTTACACAGATGGTCTGCATTTTTCGGAACTCAACAGTTTAATATGAGTAAGCAAGGTTGAATAGAAGGAAACTACGACGCGAGCCAATAATATCGCGCTTCGGGACTTAACGAAGGTTAGATTGCCGGTGAAACTTGGTCTGTAGACAATCCGTGCACTGTGTCGATTGTGTGTTTAGACTCGGGCCATTCATTGGGGCAGACACCTGCGGTGCGTGATCGGAAAACCAAACGCAAAACAGATTCAAATCTTCCTTTCATTGAATCCTGACGTTAACAAAGACAAAAACAAAGGAATAAATAATCTTGTGAAGTTTTTTTGTGTGTGCCGTGTTTTTTTTAAACTGGATCCGAGGAGGAGAGCCATTTTTGGATCCTCGACGGATTTGGAGTATTGGACATGTGATGCCGGTAAGTTTAATATTATTTTGCGCTATTATCCTACAAGATTTCTTCGGGCCCCTTTGATACAATGCCAAACAACACTGTTCGCTAAAGAGTCTTAGTGTAACTTCGAATTAGGTAACTTTGTTCAAATAATTTTAAACAAAAAAAAACCGACTTCAATTTAGCTTTATCCTGAAAGGAAACTTCTGTTTATGTACATATTTACTAA
>BHDV01004845.1:29327-91729 GCA_005406045.1 Adoxophyes honmai
TTACCCCTGCCCTGCCCCTGAATTTCTCTTCCCCCACCTGATCTTATATTACGTTCGTAAAAAATGTGTGCGCCCTCTTAAACAGGTACGTTCCTCCCACTGTTCTTAGACCTTGAGATGATGTTCCGCTAAATATAATCGCATAATTTTCAGAACTGAATAATCACGCATTTAAGTTCGAAGCAGGTACAAAATTCCTACGAAACGATCGCAATTATAATATGTGCGCACGCGGCCTTAGCCGCCCGCGAGTGGGCAGCGAATTCTTTGTTTAAGTAGTTTAGTAAGTAGGTAAGTAAGTAAATACCTACTTTATTACTTTAGTCTAGTAAGGGTTTATTTAATCAAACAAGAGTATAAGTAAGTCTAGGAATAAGATAACTTTTCCCCCTTTTTTCATGTGAAAAATTGATTTACCTACCTTCTCCCGAGTTATGTGGACTTACTTTAAAAAATTTTGTTATACTAGGTTTAGGGCCGATCAAACCAAATGAGAATAAAAAATACAAACATACATCAAGCCTGCATTCCCAAACGGGGAAGGCAGAGCATTCGAAACGTTCATGCGTTCATGGCTATGTATTTCACGCTTCGCAGCCGCTTCTAGCATAACTTTAGGTTCAAAAACAGATGGGCGAGATAAAATAGTGACAGGTTGCTAGTCTGTCGCCTAAACTGAAACGTATGTACCTTAGTCGCTTATTACGACATCCACGAAATAAATGCAGAGGTGTTCAAACCCGACACCACACGGATTAAAACTTATCTTTGTCTCCTAAAGACTTCAATAAAACGTTGGCAACGACAAACCAACCTTAAAAGCACTATTATGACCATTGCACTTCTAAAAACAGTTTTATTACTGCAATTGAATGCAGTAGGCGTTCGCCAAAAGCGCTTCAACTACTATCACTTTAAACTTTAGTATCTATGTTTTAAGGCACACCAAAGTACAGGTTGTTAGGTCAGTTGAGAGACTCAATTGAAATTCTTATTAAGGTATTAGTTTTAAACGGAATAATAGCTTTATAGGGATAGCATTAAAGTGAGTTTGTTTACTTGCTTTTGTGTCGCAACAGCGGCCTGTGCGGTGCAAAATAAAGTCTTATTTAAAGTTCTTCGTGCAACAATGTTTATTGTACTAGGTTACTGGGCATTTAGTTATTCTTCAATTAATTATTTTAGGCTTAACGTATTTATTGTAACTTCTTTTTGTATTCGTTTGTGTCGTCATATAATTTGATTTTGGCAACTGCCTACAATACGCGTCTAAATGTAAATTTTCTTTTAGTTTTAAGTTTCCAGGGTCGCACTGAAAATCAGTGTTGCGGTTTTCCGCAATATCACACTGAGTGCGGCTCTTTTGGTGCTATTTGGAACGGAAGTGTTCCGTTAATAAGCAATTATTATAAATTCAATGATTACTCTTTTTAGAAAAGTAAAAAAAAAAATGTTTTGTCTCTGTTAAATTTCTATCAACAAATGTTTTTCTTCCTTTCTTTTTTTAACATTACAACTGATATCGTGACTCTACCGCGCCGCGCCGTCCCGCTACCACTGTCAGTGCGTTTGTAGCTTAAGACTCGACCTATAGACATAGCACGGCAACACATGCGAGATGTTTCGCGGTGGATAGACCTGTCACTTTCTGAGGTTACTAGTGAGACAGGGACAGATATAGTCTATCGACAGTTATAGAGACAACGATGACTATTTCACGTGTTGTAGCCACTTCTAGCATAATATTTTTTAGGTTTCGAGGTGGCAGGTACAATAGCTATTGCTAGCCGGTCGCCTAAAGTATACCTTAACCTATGTCGCCTCTTACGATATCCATGGAAGAAATGGAGAGGTGTTATTCTAAACCCGACACCACATTTCACAACATTCAATTAGATAAAGTACAGAAATGATTATCCTATTCCTATGCTAATCGAGCTTACATAGGCTTGCATGAATTAAAATCTAGTTTCCTTACAAACAGACCATCCAGTTTAAGATTACAAGATAGGTATTACAAATGTTTTATTTAATGTAGTTAATGTTATTTGCAATTACTCCGACGTAATCTTGGTGTGGGAGGACAGATATTTAATCCACTAATCGATTATTGATAAAAGAATCGAGTTTCACTTCCCGATTGTGGCATGGTTTATGTAATTTTTTAGGGTTCTGTGCATGTAAAAACAAAATTTGGTCTTTGGTGCAAATCTTGACTGTCATAAATCCAAAGCATAACATAACGTAACAAAACTACAAAAAAATATTTCAAAAATCAAGTTCATTTGTTTCTGTTTCTGAATTTTTGTATGTTATTGGTTGCGATAGTTAATTGTTTTTTTACTAAAATTTATTCTCGCAGTTAGTGTATACCTAAGTGTCTTACATACATACATACAATCACGCCTGTATTCCCAAACGGGGTAGGCAGAGCACACAAAACGCTACATAGACAAAACGATGACTATTTCACGTTTTGTAGCCACTTTTAGCATAAAACTGGGTCCACGCTCAGTGTCCTATACACAGATAAAATATAAGTTTTATAACGCATTTTTGACTGCTGAATGAGTAAAAAAACATTTAGTAAGGAAAACGCGAATGTTATTGAAATCTTCATACGAAACACTAATTTCATAGGTAAGGATCTGTTTTTGCTAGATAACAACTATGTTGAAAATTTTACGGATAATTCACGTATCACGTAAAAAAAATTCAACATGAGTGAGTCTCGCGGTAGTTTAATGTTCAATATAGATAGCAACTAATGTTGAACTGGTACAGAACTTTCAGTGCGGCAATCCGGCTCGCACTTGGCTCTTTTTTATAATTAGCGTGTAAGTTTACGCCCACGTATTAAATAAATTTGAATTTTAGTCCTTCTACATACCATAATAACACGCCCACATTGGGGTAGGCAGAACACACGAAATCTTGACTATTTCACGTTTCGTGGCCACTTTTGGCGTATGTTTTTTAGGTTTTAAGTTGGTACTGAGTAATAGTGACAGGTTGTTAGCCTGTCGCCTTGAATATACATACACCAAATAATAAATCCAGTGCCACGTTAAGCAATTCCAGGGTAACCAGATGAATCGTCGGGATCCCATAACGTCTCCCAACCCGGCGAGCCGACAACACCGGAGAGGTTTTAGTGGGTATGTTCCCCCCTCCCCTTCCACTCGGAAAGAGGACGGGGGAAAGAGCCCCACATATCCTCGGGCACTCCCCACGCCCGGGGAATGCGTAAAGCATTTCCTCTCCGTCAAAAAAAAAAAAAAAAAAGGGTAACCAAATGGTTAAATGTGATATTGCAGTGGCAGGTTGCTAGCCGCCCACAATACACTTACCCTTTCCCAGAGTCGACTCTTACGACACCCACGGGATGAAAGGGGGTGGTGCTATTCTAACCCAGCAGCCCGGCACCACACGGGGTACTTGAATATACCTTAACCTATTTCCTTAGTCTCCTCTTACGACATTCACGGAAGATATGTAGGTATTCGTATAAATAGGTGTTTTTCTACACCCGACACCAAACTGAACCTCTATAAATACCTGCTCTATTTTACCCTAAGTGCATCTTGCATTCTAAACTGGTAATCTAGGTGCAAAAACTGTGTACTGCTGACCCAGTATGCAATTAGGTATCCACATTTTCTATCTGTTTATCTCAAGGTGGTCTATTATGTTATTAGTGTACGGGGAGTGTTTAGAGAGATGTGAATCAAACAAATGTTAGAATTGAACTGCCTGTATTTAAGAGTAAATGCGATTATATAGAGTACATAAGATTGACTATACATGCCGATATATCTTACCACTACATTAGCAAGCTGCTATTACGATAATCACGCGTTCGATATTATTTCGCACACTTTCGTTGGATGGCTAGGGTTGTCCGCTTAATATTAGAGGCCAATTTTGTTTTTCTTAAGTAGAAGCTTTCCGAAAGAGGTGTAAATTTGAGAGTGTAGCTTGGGGGTCTATGTTTTAAGAATAACTAATCAAAATTATGTTAATTTACATCATTATTGGTACAAATACCGCGATTTTTTTCTGAATCCTTTGATCGATCTACTAGGCAGTGAGAATAGATGCACAAAGAAAGTTAAAAACGATAGAAGGTTTACAAGTAACATTAAATAAAGTACGTAATTAAAATATACACTTTATTCTACAAAAAACACGAATTACAAAATTACAAAGATATTGAACATCAAAAGCGAACTTATCCCTTTAGGGATCTCTTACGACTAACCTTTGAGAGACATAGAGCAAAATTAATTATGAAGACCGACATAAAAAGAGTAAATATAATAATAATAAATAACAGAAAAAAGAATAAAAAAAAGTAATTAAAGTCCTATCTAACGTACGAATGAACAAAACAAGTGAAAAAATAAGCAGTGTTTTATTTGTCGTCGTTGTATTTGTCGCCAACCCTGCCAAGGTGCGCAAGCGTCGTGTAATTAGCGATATTTTATGATGGATAGTTGATAGTTGCGTGTCGATCCTGACATTTCGATACTCGACAAGTTGGTAATGTACCAGTGTAACTATGCCTCGTGGGGTAGATGTAATGTATTCAACTAGGTACCGTAATGTTAACATTTGACGCTTATCTTACTACCGCAAAACGGGGTTAGTAGGGATAATACTGACGTTCAAACATCGATAAAAGTATTTTTAATGATAATGTTGTTCGTTATAATTTTAGTTTTTTTTGTCTAAGTTGGAGTGAGATGGGATTTCATATTAATGTTAGTTGGGTAAATTGTTGGATCGACGTTTTGTCTTGTGAAGTTACTATACCAACATTTGTAATAAAAAATGAACTTAGGTTTATTTAGATAGGCGGCGATTATTAGCAGCAAAAAACCACTGGGCATTTTAGCGGTTTTGCCCCGCACCATATTGATAGTTGGGTCTCTTCCACTGTGCGATTAATAATACTTAATACTGATCTAGATTTAGCTACTTTTAAAAGCGTGCCGCTTGTAGCGAAATTAGCAATGCTACCGCATTTCTCATAATGCTGTAGATGAAAAAGAAAGCACATCAATATCAGTGACTGGCCAAAAATCATCAGATCATCCACAAACATCGCAAACAGCACATTAAAACAACTTGAACTTTATGAACCTGTGGCCGTTGAAACAGCTGCGCGGGCTCATCCAGGGGTTGTCGGGAGGAGGGGGAGGGTTGCAAATATCAAGGACGAGGGGGAGTGCACCTGTTAGGCCAGACCTGTGAAGTATGTTGTCATTGTTCATTAAAGAAAGGAAGATGTTCAAAGTGTTCAAACTCAAAATTTCAAGAATGTGTAGATGTGTGTGTGATTGTGGGGTCGGGTCTAGAATGACACCTCTCCATTTCTTCCGTGGATGTCGTAAGAGGCAACTAAGGAGGTTTAGGTATGCTTTAGACGACAGGGTGGCAACCTGTCACTATTATACCTCGTTCATCAGTGTTTCAACGTAAAGTTGTGCTAAAAGAGTCTACGAAACGTGAAGTAGTAACAGTTTTGACTATGTACTGTTTCGTGTGCTCTACCTACCCCATTTGGAAACACAGGCGTGATGTATATACATAGTTTAAACATTTACAGGAGTCGGAACACCCTTTACTATTAACTATATTTTAATCTCTGTCAATCTCATACAGCAATACTACAACTTCAAGCTACATGAACGCATCAGAAAACCAATAAAACTAAGCGGTTCCTTTGTCTCTCATACAAATTACTCAAAAACATTAAAATATCCTCTAAACATTAGGAACAGCCCAAACCCCAAACTATTAATCATCTTAAACGATTGACCACTTTTTGTGCGCGCGCGCCGGCCTTCGTTTAGTTCGGCTCTGTATCGAACCGCTAGTGTGTAATTATACGTAACCTTATGACTTATGAGTGGAATGGATTAGGTTGTGCTCATTAAATTAAGTCGATTTAGACATGTTTAAATGGAATGAGCCCAGTCGTTTGACCTCTCAAGCAGACATCTTATAAAATACGGATAACTCACGTGCCAAACGCGCACTACGCGCAACCGCTAAAGCCGCTGTCGCGCGAAGAGAGCGGTTGTGCGCAGTGCACGTTTGGCAGCAGCAGCCGTCGCGGCTCCTAGATGAAGGCCTACGAATTAGCCCAAAACATGTCGAGCTAAACTCGATTTAAAATGTGAGTTATTCGTATTTTATAAGTCTCATGCAGAGGTTCACAAGTTCTAATTCTAAGCTCGCACCTGGTCTCTGAAATTTTCGGAATTTATGTGCGAAATTGAACTTGATATTCACCACGAGCTATTGGTTCGGTGTTGAGTGTGAAGTTCCCAATCCGCACTGGGCCCAAACGGAACTATAAGAAAGAAAGATGGAAAATAAAGAAAAAATGTTTATTCTTAGGTCCCCAAACCATCACCATACCTACAAAAATAACAAAAAATAAATAAAAATCTTACAAGTATAACAGTATGTCTTGGTGACTCAAGTGAACCGAAAAATAGGGCTTCGCTCAGCTTGAGTTGCTGCATCAGTAAGGTGCAGCAAGACTGGTCTTCAGCGAAGCCCTGAAATGTGTGTCAGCCAAAAAGCCCTCTCATACTGAGAGGCCTGTGCTCAGCAGTGGACCAGAATTGGATTATTATTTTTTAAGTATGGAAATAAGGTCAAATTTTGGATCTTGAGTAGTTTTATATTTATAGTAGAACAAATACGGAAGGATCTACCGTTTTCTGGACGAGAAAGTTTTATGAGAAATTGGTTGGTTTTCCGCAACAAGACGAAGTTCTTTGTTCCTGTAGGCTGAGCACAGATTATTTAACAGTTTAGACTGTTGTCACTTTCTGATGTCATTAGTTAGACAGTGACAGGTGATTTCCATCTCGCGCGCAACTCTACTCGCGCCTTAAGCCGGCAAGTCTCGTCTGGCTGGAACTGTTTTGTTAGTGTCTTTCTACATGATTTGCTCTAGGATGATAAGCGGGGGGAGGGTGTTAAAGTAAAGACAACATCTTTTTTTCTTATCAATCGCCCAAATGTTACTTGGCGATCTCAGTTTTGGATAAGTTCATCTTTGTATTGCTGTCTGTGTTACTAGATACTTTACGTTTTTATTGGTTTAATTAAGACATTTAGAAACAAACAAAATAGATTTGTCCATCTGGACTATCATAGATAACTTATTTTAAGTACCTATTAACGTAAATACTTAGGTGTTAACTGGATTTCGCACTTAATATTTAGAAGGTCATAACATTATTATGTTAAGTAGTGTTATGGAATTATTATTGAGCTTAATTATTATGTTGATCTCGAATGATCTTAATGTAATCGTCACTATAATCTCACACCAAGGCCTGCTCCACTTTTTTATATAAGTACTATAATTAACATGAATATAATACTTATATTATTATTTTATTCGTTATTTAATGTTTATTTTTCAAGGGTAATGACGGCATAAAAATAATGCTTCCAAAATAATACTTTCACTTTGGTTTCTGCGAAAGCAGGCGTTTTTGTTAACTTAAAGATGAGGTTTTACTTTGAACAAAAAGTTACTTGATTACTAGTGAAAGAAGACTAAAAACTCCAAAATTCATCAACTGACACAAAAAGTGGATGAGCAATCTAAATGTTAACAAGAAAGTCCTGCACTTTTTTTTCCACCTGTTAGGTGTCGGGATAGAATAACACCTCTCCATTTTTTCCGTGGATGTCGTAAGAGGCGACTAAGGAATAGGTTCAGGTATGTTTAGGCGACAAGCTAGCAACCTATCACTATGACACTCTTCCATCTGATGTCAATCCTAAAACTATGCTAGAAGTGCTTGCGAATCGTGAAATACTCATGATTATGCTTTTGTCTATGTCAGGTTTCGTGTGCTCTGTATGTTTTTGGATCACAAGCAAAAGGACCTCCTAGACTCTATCTAAACATCGTGACAATCGTTATACTTCTACTTTCTTCTAAAACCAACCACTAAGTTGTATAATTGTTGCGTAACCTAACCTGACTCAGTTTTGAACCCATAAAAAAGTCTAATTGTTATCTAGAATGTGGTCTAAGGTAGCACCGTAGTCCCGTATTTAGTGAACGACCATGCATACTAGACTTGAAAATGGCCAGATTATGGTGGTCAAGGAACAAGACGCAAGGGAATGCTAAAGGTTTTCCCTATCGTTGGACACAATAGCCAAAGAAAGACACGTTTATTTACAAGAAGATGTTCGGAAGCGAAAGTGATGTCATTTGCAATCTCATTTCAACACGAAATGACTGTCGCCGCTTCCTTTGACGCTCCGATTATGTCTTAAATGCCAAGCGTCCGGTCTTTATGCGCATAATATTGCACTGCGTCAGACCACTTTTATTTTCTTACTGGCCAGTTTCATATCTTGAATTTTTAAAAGTTTACACATAACGGCCTACGAATAAGAGCGGGAACTTTGATTTTGGAACGCCTTTAAATTCTTTTATCGTCGAGTGAACATTTTTTACCAGCTGCATATTCCGCGTACATTTAAATAATCAATCGAAGAGAGGTCGCTGTATGATTCCAAATATGAATACGGTATCGAACGCGGCTCCTAACGGCCCAATCATATCTGATGAAACATTAAAAAATCACTTACATTTCACTTTAATTTTGCCACAAATTTACAATTACCGTTCAAACGGTGATTACATTCCATCGTACGCCCAAACTTGGCATACAAAGGCGCTAGCAAAATATTTGTTCGCCGAAAAAAAACTTTGTTTTTATAACGATAATGATTCAGTTAAACTGTTATGGCGTTCGCCCATTAAATGGTTTGTATGTAATAGTTCACTTATGAAAAGTGCAATTTTGTTGATCGTACTATGATTACGTTACGCAATGCGTTGTTGATGATACTTGAAATGTTACCATTGCTTGGAGCAGTGCGATTATCTTTGACATAGTACTCATCATGTAAATATGGATTAAAAATCCAATTAAGTGCACGTTTTCTGGACGTAACTTCAGTGTAAGTTTGAAATTTGAAAAAATTCTGTGGAAAAGGAAATTGTGGAAAAGACATGAGTGTAGACGATTTATTTCACTATAAGTGAGTCTCAGGGTAGTTTTATGTTTATTGCAGCAACATACGAGTGTATTAACTGTATCTCATAAAAAAGAAGTTAGTTCCTTATACCATTTTGTTTTTCCTTTATGAAGGTACGGTCAAACAGATTGACTTCAGGTCCACCGCAGACCGGTGTCACAATACCAAACAAACTTCTTTGTCGATCAATGCAATGTCAAATATGACGTTAACTTTACTGTAAGTAGCTTCTATTGTAGGTAGGTCAGGCAAAAATTTTGCTTCGAGTGTTATACTTACAAAATTAATTGCATACACTAACACCATAATGTTACCAAGGACTTTTTTTTGTAACATGACATTTTAGGCAACCGAAACATTCTGCGAAACAAAATTCGACGAAAACCCGGTCGAGTCTTATCTTCAAAGACTTTGCACCATTTTTAAACCGTGTAAGTCAACATCGCATTGATGATGGATGGTCTGGTTACGCCACGACGCGCTCGGCAGCGCGTGGCGAACATAACGCGTTGACCGACTGGGGGCTGTATGTTGAAAAAAAAGTATTTTTAATATACTTATAATCCTCGGCATTAAACTTGGCAAGATTCTGTAGGGGGTAAAAGGATGCGCAAAGTTACCCCCTACCACTTATAATCTGGCCAAATTTATTGCCGACATTTATTTATGTTCTGTACTGAGCCTTGTAGGGTTTTGAATAACACCCCTCTGATCGTGGATGTCGTAAGAGGCGACTAAGGGTCTCACCAAACCAGTCGACGCCTTTTCGGCAAAATGCGGGTAGAAAAAGCTTTATGTCAACGCAATAAGGGCGAACAAGACGTGAATTGGCTCGGCCATTCTCGGTCGAACGAGCCGAGCTGATTGACGTTTTGTTCGCCCTTATTGCGTTGAAATAAAGCTTTTTCTACCTGAATTTTGCCGAAAAGGCGTCGACTAATGTGGGGAGACCCTAAGGAAACTTGCATTTTAGGTGCCAGGCTAGCAACCTGTCGCTATACTACCTCTTAACACAAAATCTAAAAAATGCTAGAAGTGGTTAAAACGTGAAATAGTCTTGGTTTTTACTCTGTAGCCTTACATATTAGTAACGTTTGAAATAGAGTGAAACGAAAATCTAGAGATGAAGCTGAACTAGTGTAAAGTCGTATTGTTATCTAATCTCATTTGCCGCTCATTTCTCAAGGATCTATACGAACGCTTGTTTTTGTTTGTTGCAATGATTTGCAATGGTTATACCAGTCTAGGGAAGGCAAAATACTGTTCAAAATGTACCTATGTGATCATTTCTGCCATAGTAATGATTTTTTATACCACTACCTTCAATTATTTCGTTTTTGTCGCTATAATTTTTTGGTTGTTCTTAAGGATTATTTTCACTTACGTCATTACTGTTTCTTCTGATTCGCGATTCTGGACAATATTCACTTGTCCAGTCTTTTGTCTTTATAAAATAAGAAGAAAAAACAATGCCCGGAGTGTCGAAAAATCCGTTCCAAATAATTATCCCATCACAAGTTTGTAATGTGACAATGATAAAATTCCTGCATTTTTGGTCACTAAGACTTGTCCTTACTAACTACAAACTCTTGGCCACCGTAATAGGAACCTCTTTGTAAAACATATCCAGTACAAATCTAGAGCGTGCGAGTTCTTGCAACCATGGTTATGAGGAAACGCGCAGAACGTACGATCGGCGATTAGCTTAATAATGGTGGAAAGTAACAGACTTACTATTATTACATACATACATACATCGTGGAAGAGGCAGAGCACACAAAACGTTACATAGTCGTCATTATGTTCCATCGCCAACATTATGTAGGTAGTCACTTCTAGATAAAACAATTTTAGGTATGAAATGGATGTCGTAAAAGGCGACTAAGGAGGGATCCGGTATAATTTAGACGACAGGCTGGCAACCAGTCACTATTGTACATTATTAACTTAAAACCAAGTAAATATGAGCTGCGAAATATAAAAATAATCATGGTTATTTCATGTTATGTGTGCTCTGTCTACTCCATTTGGGAATACAAGAATAATAACAGCAATATCATCGATAAAAGAGATATAATAAGTGAGAAGTTCTAAGTCTGTCGCTTAAATCATACTTAAACCTATTTCCTTAATCGCTTCTTACAACATCCACTGAAAAAATGCAGAGAGGTGTTATTCTAACTCGACACACACATACCAATATCTATCTTTAACTATTTCAAAAGTAGGTATAGCAATAAATAAATCAATTTTACCATAACATCTTTACAAACATGGTGGACGTTAGAAGTACCTTATCACATTCACTGATGTTCCACATCACAAACATAGTGATATAGTTTTTTACTGTGACAAAGTGCTTCAACTGCTTCTTGAAGCGACTGAATTAGTGCCCAGGGTTACTGAAGCTTGCACTTGCAGCGGTGTGTGACGGAGGCTAGCTTCCGCCACCTCCCATTTTATCCAATGTGTTATTGACTTACATGTGTTTGGTTACATAGAGAACGCGTTATGAGTATTATTCATTAGTACAGTCACGAACCGGGATTGTTGAGCCACTTGCCACTGTTCGCAATTTAGACGTGTAATCAATGACCGATGTGACAGACTAGATGTCAGCTATTGGATTAGTATTACACGACTAAGTAACAAACATAGGTAAGTGGCTCAACAATCCCTGTTCGCGATGGTACATACATTCATACATAATGCTTGTATTCCCAGATGCGGTAGGCAGGGCACGCAAAACGCTTTGTAGACCAAACCACGACTATATCATGTTTGGTAGCCACATTTTTTTTAGGTTTTAAGTCGGCAGGTATAATAGTGACGGGTTGCTAGCTTGCCGCCTAAAATATACCTCTATCTATTTCTTTGGTTGCGTCTTAAAACATCCATGGAAGAAAAGGCGAGGTGTTATTCTAAACTCGACACCACATGGTAGTATTCATTAGTACCTACCGACTAATTGACATAACATTAACAATATCTTGATTAGAGGGAAATGTAGTGTCAAAGAGGATAATGAATGTTACGTTGGTTTGGGCATGTGGAGAGAATGCATGAAACAAGGTGTAAGCCTTACAAGGGAAGTGTGTTCAGGCCTCAAATAACGTATAGTTATCAAATCAATGATGTTCTGAAGAGAGGCTGCGTTCTCCATTAGAGAACACAGGCGTCATTGTAAGTTTATGTATCCTATAAGTAAAATAAGGCAGCTTAAGTATTTAAGGTAGTTTCAACCCGAATTATTTTTCAGCCCGAATCTCTTCAACTAGGAACTAAATCAAAAGCTGTAGACACAACATTACCACGGAAACGCGCAAAACCAGCCAGCTACATTTTCCAAGATCGTCGACAAAAAGTAAAGTTATTAATGTATACTGCCGTAGATTATCTTCCTTGGCTCTATTGTCCACAGTACAGTACAGTGGTTCAACAGCCGACCAGCCACCTTGCCCAGCGGACCCCGACCGCACATTACGGGACGCAGCGATGTATGACAGACGGTACAGCACCGAAGACACTGCTCTATGAAGGTGTAGAAATGGCGGGAGTAAAATAGAAAGGAAGATTATTAACGCAATTTGTCTTGGATAAAACTGTTAATCTAATGTAAAAATAATAGGGATAGAGGATCATTTCTTATTTTAGGTTTGAAAACAGATGGAAGAGGTAGTGTAATAGCAACAGGCTGCTAGCCTATCGCCTAAAGAATACCTTATCCCAATTCCCTAGTCGCCTCTTACGATCATCGCGGAATTGTTTTGAGATGTGTTGACCGCGGCAGTTGTGCAAACGTTCCGCTGGCTGCGCTATCTCAATTTCCATACTATTTTGTGGTGACTTGCAAACGAAATCGTTCATTTAAGGCAGTTTTGTGAAAAGTTCTTAAAGATTATTATGGACTATGATACCTTTTCCAAAAGCTGATGAAACGTAGATGTTTTTGTAACAATTTGTACACTTGATGTCATATTATTTTTTTCGACTAGAGCAATAGTTTAGTAACAACAACCACAGATTTAATAACACATAAAAAATGTTTTCGCTGATTTCGAAGACTTTTATTTGTTTTGTTAGGGTTTTTGTACTTGTTTTAATTTGACAATAGTTTAATAATTCAAAAATAAATAAAAAAATACCACAACAGACGGCCAAATTTAAAAAAAAAAGTTTTATTGTAAAGTTTTGGGAAATTCAAAAAAAAACTTAAAAAATCAATAACTCAAGAACCGTTAATTTTCGGCCATACATATGATGGCTTAAAAATATTACATTTTAGCTCCTCTATCAAGTCCTACCAAGAATACGTCGAGTTACCAGTAACCCTGTATGTATGGTCAATTAAAACGGTTTTAGGGTAAAAATAATCTTCAATGTAAAAAGATTGAGGTGTAATGTAGGCAATATGAAGCGGCCTGTGACTTTTATACCTTAAACTTAATCTAATATAAAACATACATACATACATATTCTCACGCCTGTATTCCCAAGAGGGGTAGGCAGAGCACATGAATTAAAAAAAAAAAATCCAGTGCCACGTTTAGCAACTTCAGGGTAACCAGGTGTTTAAACGTGATATTGCAGTGACAGGTTGCTAGCCCATCGCCCACAATACACTAACCCTTTCCCAGAGTCGACTCAAAATAATTAAGAACTATAAGGATTATAAAACATAAATGGCTAAAAAGTACCTACTCTGTTTAGGAGTACAAGATAAAAGGTTCAAGCGAAAACCTTTCTTTAATACCTTACATCTAATTACACTCTTAAAAAAAATTGTACATCTTACTTAATCATAATCAAGCTACATTTTGTTAATTGCGACTTGCGACGCATAAAATTGCATCTGAATGTCACAGAAATTATATTGATATCTTACATCACCAATTAAAATAGCATGACTGTCGAAAACCTTCAAAAACCGTCTAATTTGATCCCAAATACAGATAAGTTCGAATTTGATAGATTACGGTTAAAATTTGATGGTAAATATAACGGAGAGGTGTCAACAATAATGCTCATTTCAAGTAGATGTGAAGAACTGGCACTTTAAAAATAATTTTGCTGCAATTAATTGAATTGGTTGACATTAAAAGAAAGGTTCCTCTAAGATAACTAAAAAGAAAAAAAAATATATTGCATTTCAAACACAAGTAGGTACAATCGTAAATTTGTTTAAATTACATTTACTTTCACTCAATTGTTTGTACAAAGGCATTTACTTAGAATATTCCATTCAATATTTTCCTCATGCAAAGTTTTCCATTCCACTTCCTCGCACGCGCTAAAGTAATCTAATCTATCATGACACGAGAAAACAATTTTAATTGTATTTGCATTGTTTCCTGCCACAGATCATTCCAAATCTCCATTCAAACGCATGTGGGTCAAATAAATACCGAACCTTCATGTGAAAAACCTTAATCCAATACAATGGCGTTATACAATCTTAGAAGGCCGTGTCTGTTTTTTCGCCGCTCTACGTAAGAAAGCGAATCTCATGGGCCAATGTAAGCAGCGTTCAGTGTATTTCGTGCGCTTGTGCCTTTATGAGCTCTGTTCAAATAATCAGCATTCGATTCCAAATTCAAATTTTAAATTCATTGTCAAAACTCAGTTTTGTTTTCGAACCTAGATTTTTCTTTCTTTTAATTCGCGAGTGTGTTTTGTGAGTGGCCAGTGCTATTTGAAGTGTAATTGGATATTTTTTGGTTTCGTAACAAAATAAATATGGTGAAGTTTCTTGGAAAGCGATATGTCGTACCGTTTGACAGTTTGACGTATTCGGAGGTCGGGTTACTGTTTGGGTTGAACTGCAGAAAAGCATTATATTATTAGGCCATGTTTATCGAAAGTTAAAGTACATACTAAGTGTGTTCTTTAGGTTGATTGAAAATGTTCAGAAAATTAACCAATAGACCTTGGTTGAACGTATATAAATTTTGAACTTCCCTAAGTAGGGCGATGTATGATTTCATCGCGAACAACATAACATAATAAGATTGAGTTATGAATTAATTACAAAGAATCATCGAAGCAAGAAGTAAGCCGAGTTCTTCACGTGACTCCATTTCTTTCTTATTACTTTAAAACAAAAACCGAATCTTAATTTTTGACTAAAGCTTTAATAGTTTTAAACGCCATGTGATTTTTTTTCACTGGCCTGTACTCTACTACTTTTTTTAAATGTTCATTGAATTTAATTTTATGTTTCAGTGAATTATTTAATCTGGCAATAAAACTTTGAAGTTAGGAACAATTAGTTTATTTTTCACCTTATAGTCCTTGGAATAGAGACAACAATGCTTCGTATTAGTCTGCTTCTATCTCGCATTTGACCACAAACCACAGACTAATTTCGATAAGACATTGCTTTTTATAGTTTTAAAAGGGGTGGGAAAGTTCTATTTGAATTATGGTCTTCCAAACAACCGCAATAAATGTGTCACAATTTTCAACTGCAACTGCAATTTCAAGCATTACTAGGTTAAACATTATTAGGTTATACGTTATATTATTATATTTATGTCTGCATGGTATGATTTTTAACACTGGCGCAAAATGAGGGGTTTTTACAAGTTTGGTCGTTCTGTATTTTTGCCAATCCGTGGCGCCGTAGTCTGAAAAAGATGAACCAATTTGAACGAGATTTTATTTAACATAAAAGCGGTTTTTTAGCGAATAAAATTGCGAAGTTTGGACCCAAAACTTCGAGTAGTTTTCAACAATTAAGTTGATTAGAACCGTTTGAATTCAAGTTTCATCGGCTCCGAAGTGGTCTGAAAACCTAACTAAACTTACACTGTAACTGGGTACAAAATGTCCAATTTTTCATACAGTCTAAGAGTCAAATAACCTTTTTGTAATAAGCACTGACGATTTTCCTTAACAATTAGCATTGTCATTGCGACGTTTTATTTAAAAATATACCCTAGTCCTAGTGGGTCAAGCCTTAAATTAAAGTCTTTGATCTGGTAGGGGGCTACGTTTCTACTTTTTTTTCCTTCCCGGTAAACAACTAACAGTATGGCATTAGGTAGGTGCTTACCTATATTTTCATCTTAAATTTGTAACCGTCAAATGGATTCATTTTCTTTCACAGTTACAGTCTCCAAAAAAAAACAAATGTCATTGACCCTTCATTTTTGGTGAAGTTAAGGAACGGATTCACACTCGACCGGCTTGCAACAATGGCTCAATTATACCTACCTACACCTATTTAATTAGTCAACTGTTTAGACAATAGTGTGCTAACTGCTTAGTTAACCTCCCGTTTAGCACGTCATTAGAGAAAATGAAGAAAAAAACCAGCCAGAACTTCTTCCTTCATTATTGTGAGTTGTGAGCTCTGTGGCAATTCGAATTTTAATTTACTTTTTTTAATGATCGTAATTCATTTAAGTACCAGTGATTATCAGACAGAATACACATTTTTAAATAGTTTCAATTGTGTTTTGAGAAAATAAACTCTAAATATCAAAAGATATAAGTAAGATGGGTATAATGATAAGTCTGAAGTTATTGTTCGTGGCACGGTATAAACTGAATGCATTTTTAATCGAAGTAGGTACGTTTGAAATTAGAACATGTAGCAGTTGTTGAACTAGACTCGTTCTTAAAAAATAAAATGTTCGTGATTTTAGATACTAGCAATAAATTCTACGTATTATTTTTTTGCACTCTTCGTTATTTCTTTGTTAATGCTCAAGTATCGTTTATGTTAAAGTGGATGTAAGTACATTAGCCGTTTACTTTACAATCTTGACCTTGTTGTTCACAACAGTAAATAAAAACATTGCCCAACACGATAGCGCGAAAATTTGCGTCACTTTTTCACTTGTCCTATAATGAGTTAGGCAAAGGCCGCACCATTCAAAGTCCGAAACATCCACGATTAAAAAAAAAACTTTTAAGGCCAGCTACAAATTTAAAAACGATTATATAGCTATTGAAAACGCTATCGTTGTGGGAAAGAAGGCGAATTGTTATCTCTGTTATTATTAAAGAAAGTAGCTGCAAAAGGAAAAGTGACACGAATAGCGACTTTTGGTTTGAAATTCGAATGATCTTTTAAATAATGCAGTTTTTGATAATTTTGGAGCGTACATGGCTTTGATACTGGCCATTATGACCATAAACACGTCTTGTAAGTAGATACTTTTTTTTTTGTAAACAAAAATAAAGGCTGCCTTGGATTTTATATCGAGTACAATCGTCTTATCGAAATGAAATTAATACCGTTCTTCAGTTCGTAAATAGATATGTAAATAGATCACGCAAACAGTTTTCGTAGACTAAAATTGTCAAAAATTAAAAATAATTACCTAAGCAATTATCAGGGTTCTGCCTCAACTTTCGCAAAATTCACTTATCAAAAAAATAATTAATCAAGATACATTAAAATTACAAATCACCATCTTATGTAAATCGTATAGAAAAACTTGATTCGTTTGCATAAATATGAGTCATCTAAGAGACAGATAATATAGAGCTTCGCGTGGGTTTTTTATGCGGCAACCGCTACCAAACGTCACCGCAAGGTTCTTTATGGTGCCGTAAACACAGTGGCATTAAATTGTGGAACAATGTGCAAGTGTCGCGTTAATAGAAAACAATAACCATAAGGCTCAGTTGATGCAAACTAGATATATAAGCTGTGGTGTAATTCTCTAACTTAGATCGACATCAGAGGTGTAAAAATTAACTGCCATATTGTACAGAAAATTTGACAGGTTGACATCGAGTTCGTCGGCGAGTTGAGTTAGTTACGTTAGAAAATAATACTACTGTGCCTAGGTTTGAGATTTTTGTAAAAAAAAATAATTCATGAGATTGTCAGTTTCGGGCATTTAAATCTGTGTCAGTGGTACCTAGTCCTTCATACATACATACAATACATCGCGCCTGTATTCCCTAAAGGGGTAGGTAGATCGCCCGAAACGCTACATAGCAAAACCATGACTATTTCACGTTTCATGGCCACTTCTAACATATTTTCTTTGGTACTCTTAACTTAAATCCATTAAAATATTCTAGAAGTGGCCACGGAACGTGATGTAGTCATGATTTTGACTACGTAGCGTATCGTGTGCTCTGCCTACCCCATTTGGGAATACAGGCGTGATGTGTGTGCGTGTTTTAAATGTAAAAGATTGATCAAAATCATCGCCTTAACTTTGCTATCGCTATAAATCCCCGTAAGTTGTTTTATAGGACCGGCGCGTGCGCGCGCTGGCTTAAGCTCTAGGTATTAGCTATCAGCGCCACCTCATAATGAACTAAACACAGTTAAATCAACAAATTAACTAATTTACTAATTCTAGTGGCTTGATATCTAATTATAATTAAAAGTCTCAATTTTTAAAAACAAAACAAGCTAAAAAAAAACAAATTCTAAATTGTTAATTAAATAATTCTAAATACAAAACTTCATTTATGCAAATAGGCTCCTAAGAGCACTTTTACACGTCATTTTTGACTCTACCGGCACTTCAGAAAGACAATCATTGCCAAGAAGAATGCTCCGCAAGAAACTTGGCAGAAAGTCACACACACACATATTCTCACGCCTGCATTTCCAGAAAGCAGAAAGTAATTTTTTCAAAAACAGTTTATTTTTACAAAATAAATTAAAACAACAAAAAATAGTAAAAAAATATACATATAAAAAACATAGTGTACAAAATAAAGAAAGTAACTTTAACGTCCACTGCACAACATAGGCCTTCCTTTGGACTACCATATGAAACGATTGGAAGCGACCTGCATCCAGTGTCTTCCGGCGAGCTTTATAAGGTCGTCTGTCCATCTGGAAAGTGATACGTTTGTACCAAGCAACCTTCTAGTCGAAATTTTCTCAAAAACAATAGAAAGACGCTAAAAATTAAGCGATTGTCGATGACGCAATTCGATCTTCGAATCGATTGTCAATCCAACCTGCAAGCTCGGTTTAAACCAAGCCAAAAAACCGTAACAATAATATGACATCTAAGGTCATGGACCAGAAATAAAAACCTATCAGACAAACGCTATACGTCCTGCAACTATAACTTTTCGTCCACTTTAATTCCTTCTAAGTCATAATGCTTTGCTTTAAGATCGTTTTTCGGACTATTTGATGTTGTTAAGGTGCTTTTGGTAAGCTGGTCTGACAGTACCGTATGTAAATTGTAAGTCAAGTTGTCAGTCAGTCGTGTAGTGTCAAGCCCCCCTCGTACATTGACAGGCGATTATAAGATTATGTCATGTGTGTATGTCTGGTTATAGCGTGTTAAATAGTACCTAATTTATTTCGCCTATGTATAAAATAATCACTTGATATTTTTTGGGTTCCGTAGCTAATTAGTAAAAATTGGGACCTTTGTTCGTAATGTTTGTTTGTCTGTCTGGGGTGCGCCAAAGTTCACATAAAATTGCAACTTCGATTATTGGAAGTCCGAAAATGTTAGTTATAAAATTTTATATCATAATGATCGTTACTTATAACTTGTCTTTGCGCATAACTATCGTAACACCGAATTATTTAAGTCCTAAAGAATGTTTGTCCTACTATTGATAACTCTAAATTCTAATTACCTAAAGCGTAATAGTCCTAACATGGATTGTCCTAACGTATTCTAATTTAAGGCAGGCCAGATTTCGGTCAGGTTAGATACGACGACGAGCGAAGCGAGGAGGAGTGTTAGGTAGAACCGTGACCCTACAGCACGCGAGCCGAGCGAGCGTAGCGAGCGTGCCGCGGCAGCGGCCGGCGAAGCGCTATAACGAGCGAGCGAAACGTCAGAACCACCGAGATTGATAGTATCAGTTCAGATTTCGCTCAGATTATTATAAAAATCATTATGAGTAATGATGAATAGTTGGAAATGAAAATTATGTCGTTTAAAAATCTGCCTACAGATAATTATGAGCAATGATGTTGGTAACACAAATTTATAAACAACAAATTTGTAGGCAAAAAAATTATGACAAATGATTATTATGATCAAAAAACGTTAGTATGAAAAATAATATGACAAGTAATGTTATGTGAGCCAATATGGACCCGTCTGTCTGTCCATCTGTAACGGCCACTTTATTCCGAAACTATAAGAATTAAGTACACTGTTGAAACTTGGTAAGTAGATTAAGTACCACGCAAACTTCCACCGATAGGTAACTGGTTTGAAGGAGATCTAGTTACTTTTTTTAATGCGCCATTAATTATAAACTGCACTTTACCTTTCATTCAATCAACTTTAAATTTGAAAGACAAATGAAAACGTTTAACTAACGTTTATATTATGTTACTTGCTGCTACGGAACCCTTCATAACCCTTCCGACTCGCCTTTGCCCGATTTTTAATAAGTTCATCACAGGGACTCTTTTAATGCTTTAAAAAAATTATTAGCATCTTAATGTAACACTTTTGAGATGCGCTCTTAGTCCTAATTACTCAATTCGAGTGTGTAACTGATGTCAGATTTGTATTTGAAGTCGAATAGACAAACGATAACCTTGACTTGACAGACGTAATGACAGACTCAATTATGAAATTGGTTTAACAGACAACAATAGATCCTACAGACAAACATACTTGTTAGCACTACATCACAGGTCGCAACAAAGGACTTGTGCAACCTTCTGTACCAACCAGATTGTCAACTAAAACTTTATGACAACCACCGACCCATATTTAGCGAGTTTAATGGACACCCTACGCAAACAGACTTCCAAGAAACTTCACTTTCCGCGCCAAAAGTAACTTAATATGTTTCGGCGTTTATTGCCTCGATAAAACAGACTTTGAAATTGATAATCAATTAATTTTAGGGTAAAGTTTGTGGGTAAACCAAAGGCAATTAATTTTATAGCTGCGAGACTAACTAATTGAAAGGATGCTCGCAAAAAATGCAGTTGGAGCCGCAGATGCAATCATCATTAGAAGGACAGTAACAATGTAATGGCCAGTAGGACTGTGAGGAAGGTTAAACGAGGAAAAGGCAAGGATACTGCTGCACTCGCAGGCCCCCCTGACATCGTCATCACTCCTCCCGACCACGAAATGAAAGTCAAAGCTCCCGGCGCCCGCACCGACAAAACCCTGAACAAAGATGCCGCAGATAACCACAACATTCAACAGGCAACGTCATCGACATCAGTAAACACGGCCAACATGACAGAGTTCAGCGTAAACAAACTAATCGCAGAACTCTCGCAGAACTCCAGAGCGTCGAAAGGCGAAATAGAAAGCATACAAAGAAAACTACTACAACAGGCTAACGAGTTTCTCAAAGTCAACGCTTTTGCTAACCAGCCGGTTCCCGAGCCGAGAATTATAGACAGCACTCAGAAATACATCAATCAACCTGTCTACGGGCGAATTCCAGTGGTCCTGCCTAGAAACACTAATGTACCGCAAGCGTCGCAACTAGATCACTCGGAGGTTTCGCGCCAAAACCTGCCGCAGCCCAACATGGCGGCGGCTGCGAAGGACACGCGGCAAGGGGACAATCAACTCCACGACACGCAACTAGTCCCCGAGAGGCTACAAGAAACTCCCGTGTTCCCTGCGGATAATGCGGGTGGAATGATATACGGTGACCAGGGAAATATGCAAAGGGTCGCCACGGCGGCGGCGAACGCGGGAAGAGGTGTTTTTTTCTACGAAACGGGTTCTGCCGCGAGCCGCCAGCCCGCCAGTGCGCGCGCCGCCGCTACAAGAGGTGAATGTCTTGTTCCGTTCGAATACAAATTCTTTTTTTGATCGTGCCTGATTCTGTGTAGTTTTTGTGGGTTTGGGTACATGTGATTTGGATGAGTCAACTGGCCCGGCCAAGGTTCGGACTTGCCTTTGTCGGTGACAGTTTGACGTCTCAATAGTGTGTGAATGCGCGAAAGCTTGTGGAAAGCTCTGCATGTTGCGATGCCGACTCCGGCTCTGTGATTGTAACCGTTACAAGTTATCAAGAGGTTCATTGTTCATTCTAGACCACTGGTATGTATCACTTATCTATTTTACTGCTATAATCCAATCCCAATTCTGTTTTAACCACGGAGGACGATTATTATTTCAAGGACGTCTACAACACTTGTTGCTTTCACTTGAAAGTTTCTTACGAAATTTATCATCTTATCTAAATTTAACTTTAAGATTTTGTTAAACACATTAGTACTTTATGTTAACCATTAAAATTCGGTTACAATGGCGTGTTCCCATCATGCACCCATTAACATTATCATATGGCCAATCTGGTTGTCTTGATCTAAATAAGCCACCAAACGGCTGACTATATTTTACACAATGCAAGGATAGATCCCAAAAATAAAAGTCATAATGGTTGATTGTTTCAAATGAGGTGAATCGAATTCTGAATTAAAACCTTAAAGAAGGGAAGGTCAGATTAGCAACAGATTTCATGGTAAATCGACGGTTTAGGCAAATTACACAACACGATTCACGACGGATGAAGTGCCATTAATGCAATTAAAGACACTAACACGAAAGAAAGATTACACAATGATGGTGACGATATCGAAGAAAATTGAAATTACACAGGAATCAATCCTAATATTTTAGGAGCTGAAACACTCGATATCAATTTTCAATGTGATGACGATAACGTTCTTATATTTGACAATCACTCAAAAACGAGAACAGATGTTTATTTAACTTGTAACTTGAACACACAGGTTGATGCACCTGCCAAAGTTAGCCCTTGTCTACCCAAACCGTTGCATTCGGAACCTTAACTGAATTGCTTTGGGATTGTAAATACAAAAACAAGTATGCCCATTACTCATTCAAAATTCTTTCACATGCATTCAAATTTTCTATCTCACGTTAAAATTTTTTGGTGTGTATATGTGTGTGTGTGTGTGTGTGAGTGTGTGTGGGAGTCAGAATGATTTAGTAAACGCATTAAATCCATTTACAGACGTCCTTGATCTTTAAGATATACGCGACTCGCTATTTCTAATCTTTTTGTTAATTGTTTGCTATTTTAGACTTTATAGGTTTAGCTTGATTGATTTCATTCATCTGCCTACACTGCTAAACGATTGAATAAATTGAATGTTTGACAGGACGAATGTTTAAAAGGTTGTAAGGTGTGGTGTTGGGCTTAGAATTGGGCTTTCCATTTTTCCGTGGATGTCACGTTCCGTGGATTTAATTTATCTGTCACTTATGTTATGGTATATTTTAGACGACGGGTGAGCAATCCCTCACTATTTTATCTCTTTTATAAATACGTCCTTATATGCAATCTATCTAACGTGTCTAAAAACGTCCGCACATTATCCGGAACCCTTCGAAAATCCATGATTTTCCAATCTCTAGTTATACCTAACTATCGATGGATTTTTGGGAGCAATTGTGAAACGTTTAGATTTGGTAAATAAAGAACGTGATACATCACAATTTGAAACAGCTTTAGCACTAACGAAGTAACTATTGCTATTTTATTACTCTTGATTGATGATACTCGGAACTAGAATTATATAACGACTTAAGAAATAACCATTATGAAGATTAATCGAAAGCGTAAAGAAACAATAACGACATTAATCGAACACTGCTTCCTGTCAGCTGGCTTTACTTACCGTACCTTCAAAAACTACGTATAACCTCTTACAGTTACTGGAAATTTCGACCCTACCAGTCTGGTGCTAGGTGTATTTATCGAATGTGCAATTGGCAAAGATACGAGCTTTTAAAATTGTTTAGTCGAAATATCAGCCATTTAGATCGTGTTCGGAAATCGCTACTTTTCCCATTGTTCACACATGTATACATCATGCCTGTATTCCCAAATGGGGTAGGCAGAGCACATGAAACGCTATGTGGACAAAGTCATGATTATTTTCATGCTTCGTAGCTAGTTTCCGCATATTTTTAGCTACCAAGTTTAGGTGAAATAAGTTACATAGTTAGAGTTAAGGTTAAGTACTGCTCTGTCGCCTATAATATTCCTTACCTATTTTACTTAGTCACCTCTAACAACATCCACAGAAAAAAGAAATGGAGAAGAGAATTCTAAACCTAACACCACACAGTGCACAGTCTTCCCATTGTCTTATTTTTATGCAACAATGTTCAAGTGGAATTATCTAACGATCGCTCTTTGTCGTACAGTTCAGCCTGATTTATGATTAATTCGTTTTTTCCGGATTACCTCCTAATTTGGCGTTATGTAATCGATTAATTCAATTTTATTCATCGATTCGCTTGAGTCGACTTGAAGTACAACCAACCGCATATTTAAATCGCTTCTTGACTTGAGAATTTGTTTCAAATTTATACTCCAGCTAAAGGCGAGATTGTCTTTTATTTGTGGCTGAGTGTACTAGAATCGGAAGCAGGTTTGTTTAGGTTATGCAATGAAATAAGGTTGTATGAATTATGGATGTAACACCTTTTTATCTAAATTATACCTGGTGACTTCATAACATCAATAGACAGTCGTGAACTTTTTCATACATTTTGTAACAAGATAGGTTCCTACTTCTAATCAGTAAGGCTTGAATCTGACTGTTCACTCGTATCAATGTTCATGGTCATTCCTCTTTCATTTTGTGTTCACTGTTAGTTCACTTTGTCTTCAGGCGTCATTTTGAGTGACAAGCAAAATGAAGCACAAAAATTGACAAAAAATTAAACATCTGACTCCTCTTTCATCAACTTCACAATGAGCCTAATTCGCCTCTTACGACGTCGTCGAAAGAAATACTAAGCATTTTGTGCCACACGGTCTTGTTAGCTAACATACATACACACATCATGCCTATTTTCTCAAATAGAGTAGGCAAAACCAGGACTGTTTCACGTTTCGTGGCCACTTCTAGCATAGTTTTAGGTTTTAAGTTGGTAGGTATAAATTATGTTGGCAGGTATAACAGCGACGGGTTGCTAGCCTGCCGCCTTAATTATACCTTAACCTATTTCCTTATTCGTCTCTTTCGACATCCACGAAAGAAATGGAAAGGTGTGATTCTCTAAACTCGACGCTACACGGCCGGTGTTAGCATGTCATCGATGAACACAGCATCCGGAACCCGGACTGACATTTTGTCGGCACAACCGGTTTTTTATTTGTAACATCAGAACTTCCGGCAAAATCCGTTAACGTTGACTCACTGGCTCCGATTTTAATTAATCTAAGTGATTTTATTAATTTTGGTAATTAATTATGTAATAAAAATGGTGGATAAGTCCAGTTACTCTAATCATTTATTGTAGTTTGAATAATGTGCTGAAGATGGTCACGTATATCGTATATCGCACATCAACAGTTTTAAAAGTTGCTCCTGCTGCCAAATGCATGGTAAATGTATGTATATCAAGGTGTGCCCTCCATCTAAAGTATGGAATTTAAATTCATAGAATAGATAGAGGGAGATGAAATAAGTACTTACAGATGACAGACAAAACCGCCGTAGTCGCTTTTAGCATAAATTTTAGGTTTTAAAACAGATAAATGAGATACCTATAACAGCGACTAGTTGCTGGCCCGTCGCCTAAAAAACATACCTTAAACCTATTCCCATAGTCGCCTCTTACGACATCCATGGAAGAAATGGAGAAGTGTAATTCTATCCCGATACCACACAGGATTGCTGCCGAACGCACGGTAATTTCATGCTAAAAATAGAGGGCACAAGGTGATAAATATTCCCAATTAAAACGGACATAACTGTACCCCAAAGTTTGTTTACCTTCTGTATTCACTACTGTTCCCACAAAGTTTAATCACTAACCCGTTTCTTGTTAAGACGGAAGCAAGCCTGAGAACCTTCGTCATAACATTACTTAACATTAGAGTCGGCAAAACCGCGTTTAAGAGCAATCTACTCTAATTAAATAGCAACGGCCCTGTTCGAGCTGGCTAGAGTGATACGGAAGCAATGATGAAGCCAGATGTTGACGCTCTCTATTGTTATTAAGCGTCCTTTTCTTTGAATGTGGTATACGGAAAGAACCTTATGGCGAATGTCTTAAAAAAACAATGTGCCGTTGCATAAGTAACTTTATCTAGATTATCACTATCATCACTATCTCTGTTACTATCGTCATCACTAACACTATCATCACTACATTACAATGAAACTAAGTCGCTTTCCGCTGTTGGTATCTATAGGTATATGCTGAGATCTTTAAAACTACGCGCAGATTGTGATGTGGTTTTTTAAAATTGGTGGAGAGATTCAAAAGAAAGGTTTACGTGTATAATACAAACGTACCTAAGTACTGAGAGAAATAATGAAATTTATAGAGGTTTCTAATGTGATCTCGTAAATACATTTGCACTAACAATGAAAAAGGTGACTGAACTCTACGAGATAGATAAAACAAATACTACAATATTGTACACTTTAACAAGGTATATTAAAAAATCCTCGTTGATGTGACATCCTGGACATTCTAAAATAGGTACCTATAGTAGAAGATAACGTTGATCGACTATCACATTGAAATCGCACAGGCGTTCAGAATACTGCCCTCAATCCATTTCTCTTAAGACAGACACCTCGATGATGGGATAACGGCGGCATCCTTCTCAAGATAAGCTTATGATGGATGGATGGACTTTGAGTTTCCCAAGGGATAGGTACTTTTATTAAGCTACTACCTTCCGCCTACATTAAGCCTTAAGAGAGCAACCAGTTTAATATGAGTAGGTGTTTATTACCTCAATATGTTTCCGGTTGAGGCGGTGAGATGAAAATATGACATTCTTTGATAATTTAACATACAGGACGTTTGTATTTTTATATAAGGTAGGCAGAGCACACGAAATGTAGCCATTATTGGGATAATTTTAGATTTAAACATAGATTAGAGGTATAATAGAGACAGGTTAGCAATCTATCGCCTATACACATGCCCAAAACTATTTCCTTAGTGCCCTCTTACGACGGTCACGAATGAAATGGAGAGGTGTTGTTCTAAACTCAACACAACAAGGCTTTACTTTACTCTATTTTATCAAAAATATCTTAGATTCATGCGATGCATTTGTCCTGACAATGAAAGTGTTTCCGAAAACGCTAAGTACTTATTATGTATTTAGTTTAAAATTTGTCATGGTTTTTTTAGCAAATTACTTCTACAGATAGGTTATACTCTTTTACGTTTTTATATGTAGGGTTTGATCGAATATGGGCTGAGAACTGAGATGTTATCAATAATTTGGGGTACCCAAAAGAGAATAGAATTTACCTTGGAGTAAGTCATTCTTACCCGCTTTTTCCATATAAAAAATTCTTTAACTTGCGAGTTTTTAAATTTCACGAACGTCCATAAATATAAAGTTTTGTATTTTAGTTTCTTAACTACACAATTTTTGCGCGCTGGAAACATTATGTGTGTTTATGTGTGTTATACATTTAGGTACACAAACGTGTTCCGTAGCAGTTGTAAATGTAAGTGCCATTCACAGATCGCTATCTTGCGCTTACGCAGGCTTCGCAGGAAAAGCGCGTATGTAGTTTGACAGTTCTGTCACTAATGGCAATACAAAGGTTTTTCTCCTGTTTTCTCGTGATTCCATTGTTTTGTCCCACAAGATTCACGGTCTCATCAATAAATTTTAATTTTCTACAAATTTTAAAATGGACGCGTTAACTACTAAAGAAAAATAGGCTAAATTACTAATTCCTTACCTAAAATCAACTAGCATAATAATATTATTATGACAAGATTGATGAATGAGAGTAAAACAAGAGAAGTATGTCGGGATAGAGATGTGTAGAGCTTTTGTCTCTATCCTAGGAAACCAGGGAATGCGATGTATATGTTTGTAGGTACCTATGTAAATATTTAAAGTTAAACATAAAATGACTCTTCATATTTCCCTTTTTACATATTTTTATAGGGAGTATACGGGGTAAGGAGAGGACATAAGGTCCCTGTACTCGACACTGAACCAATACTTGGCACTTTCAGCCTTATGTTAAAGTAAGACAGTTGACAGATGGGTGTAATTTTTTTACCTTAACATGTACTACTATGTCATTTTTTTTCTCTAAAACTTCCGACTTCTCGCACACTACCCCCTACCACTGGTTCTCACTCGATTCTCGTCCGCAGGTGGCGCGGACGGCGTCCCGCCGTACAGGATGCCGCCGGCGCCGGACGCGGCGCTGCCCGGTGCGCCCGCGCCGCCCCCGGCCGCGCTGCACACACACTCGGCTAAGTTTCCTGTAAGTATGCATACTTATTTAATCTGATGCTATTAAAGACTTTCTTACATGTAGCTTATAGTAGCTCTAAATATACATAGCTCATATCATAGGTGACTGAGTGACTGACATTGTTATTTATCAACGCATAGCCAAAACCATTGGACGCGTCGGCCTTAAATTTGGTATACAGGTAGAAGATTATTAAGAAACTAAGAAACAATTTTGATTATTTCTACCCCCAGGAATATAAAATATGGGATGAATATGTGAATGAAACTTTGGCAATTTTAAACCGATCGGAATGAGACTGCATGCAGAAAGCTACTATGACGTAAAAACTAAAAGCAATTAATAATACCTACTACCTATTTATTAACGCGAGCGTAACCGAAAATGAAAGAGGTTCTCAATTTTACCTTTTTTTTCTGTCTATGATTTATTTTTTACATGGACGGAATTAATAATGAACCTATTTATACTAAGTAATATGTCAAAAGTCTTATTAATCATCTTAGCATGCTTGCGCGTCACGAAAGCTTCGTCAATTTTCAATTGTTTCCATTTTATTTCAAATTGATTGACACAGACTGCATCTATTAAAGATGGAACAGTGTAGGTACACTTCCTCAATTTAACAAGAAAAAGTGTGAGAGATGTACTATGACTTGATAACCACTAAGTGGTTCTCTGCCTAGTTTTTGCTTGGAATGTTGTCTCCGCGTAGTCCTAACTAGCAAGATGGTGCTAGTTTGACGAGAGTACTTCGTTATATTATTAACGTCTTATATGGGACGATTATCTCAAGTATTCCCAGTTAATTGGACTGTACTAGAATGCCTTTTAAATGTCTTTCATTACTGTCGCCTAATTAAAACTGTAAATTGCGCTTTAAATGACATTAGAAGAAAACAGGGCCAAGTGCGAGATGGGCTAGCGTATGGGTTTTTTAACGTAAAACCCGCGAAGTATGCTGGAAGTGGCTACAACACGTGAACTAGTCATGGTTTTGTCTATGTAGCTTTTCGTATGCTCTGCCTACCACCATTTGGAAATACAATTGATGTTAGTTAAAATGTTTGAGCTAAAACTAGGAAATCGGTTAAGGTATGCTTTAGGCGACAGACTAGCAACCTGTCACTATTATAGATACCTCTTCCATCTGATTTCAAACCTTAAATTTATGCTAGAAGTGGCTACGAAGCGTGAAATGGTCATGGTGTTGTCTGTGTCACCTTTTGTGTGCTCTGCCTATCCCTTTTGGGAACACAGGCTTGATGTACTGATGTATGTTAAAAAGTTTCAGCTAAAAGTAGCTACTCAATGAGGAATAAGTAGCTATTTTTTGGGAATTCAGGTGTGATGGTACAGTCACGAACCGGGATTGTTGAGCCACTTGCCACTGTTCGCAATTTAGAAGTGTAATCAATGGAAGTGTGAATGGATGTGTTGGGAGGGGAAGACCTAGACGGACGTTCCGTGACCAAATCGCGGACGTTTTAGAAACAGGTCAGGTCAAGAGTACCCGAAATCGACGAGCATGTATGAAGAAACTAATGAATGTGGATGAAGCAAAAGAGGTATGTCAGGATCGTAGCGAGTGGAACAAAGTGGTCTCTGCTTACCCCTGTGGGAAAGAGGCGTGACGGTATGTATGTATGTATGTATGTATGTATCAATGACCGATGTGACGGACAAGATGTCAGCTATGGGATTACTATTACACGACCAAGTTACACACATAGGTAAGTGGCTCAACAATCCCGGTTCGCGAAAAAGTCTGAGCTAAAAATAGCTACGCAACGTGGAATACTTAGTTAGTATGTTTTATGTATGTATGTTCCGTGACTCAACAACTTAGAAGCACCACAAATGCCACCAGCAAATGGCCGTTTCTCCCGTTCTCATCCGTTCTTGCGCGCGCGCAGTGAAAGAGAGAAAGTGATCATTGTTCCGCGCTTTATCGGCTGCGTCCCGCCATCGATGTGTTATGCAAATCCATGTGAAACTGCCTTTATTTCCTATTGGATGTTAAACGTTAGCGTGTAGAACTCCCCTAAGGTTGGAATTGGTTGAGAAAGAAGCGAGAGCGATTTTTTTAAGCTACAGTGTTGTTTATGTGACTTGATGATAGCATTCATTAAATACATACAATCATACTTATGTTCCCAAATGGGCTAGGCAGAGCACACGAAACGTGAAATACACATAACCAAGATTATGACTATTTCACGCTTCGTAGTCATTTCTGACATAGTTTTAGGTTTGAAAACGTAAAGGTAAAGGTATATTTTTAGGCGATAGAGTAGCAAACTAATCTGTCACTATTTTACCTGTTTTCTCTAATTTGGTACTTAAAAAATAAGTAGTTTCAAAGCGTAAAATAGTTCACAAGCTTTGTCTATGTATCGTTTCATGTGTTCTACCTACGCTGTACTGTATGTATGTAAGTCAAATTTAAGCCATGTCACTGTGACAAAGTGTTCATCCCATGTAACTACTAGTACTACGATGAGCACTCGGACGTTTAACACAACTGTAATTTTTTTGACAGATCGAGCGTGAGGTGATCCTGTCATCTGGTGACAAGAACTCGAAGGTGCCGATACTGCAGGAGCGCCGGCGCGGGCGCCTGGGCGCCGTGGCGCCTGACACCCCGCCGAAGGCGCTAGCAGCTTGGACCCACGCTGATGTAAGTGCCACAGAATTAGCGGTGAAAACTGGCGGTATTCAAAGTCTACTGAATAGCTTACTTAGCAAGTGTGTTCAGATTAGATGGTCGTAAGTACTTAAGTGAGGTTCCTGCGATTCGTATACAAAATACATTTAATTGTTCCTAATATTTAAAAATATACAAGTCGGTCGGGAATACATGTCTGAAAACATCTGTATACTAAATCCTGAAAATTAACAATGTTTAGCTTGTGGGAGACAAATGTTTCGTTGCTTTTCAGTTAATTTCGCGCTGTGTTTTACCTACTTTACGTACCGTAAAGTCCATTCAGTCGGTGCGTACGCACCGGCAATTGTTTGACATTGTGATGTTACGCGGTTGACTTAAGAGCCGGAGTACAAAAGACCAAGCATTATTTTCAGTTTTCGTAAAAAAAAATGACATCAAAATTTCGGAAAAAAATCACACTTGTTTTTAGACGCGTATTGACCACTGATCAAAATATTTACAATAAATTTCCGGCCACCCTATATGTACTTAATATTTGCTCATATTATGATGTAGAGCTAACTTGGACATCGTAAAAGTCAACTAAAGTAAAATGTATCAAATTATCAAACATAAACCTAGTCTTGCGAGGTTGTTGATATTTTACAAATAACCCTGCATAACCTAAAAACGCCTACCACTACTACGATGATAAACGTAATTCTATAGATACTAAAGAAAGTAAAGTACACCATATATTGGGGACATGCTCAGCTTAACGGCCAGCCGCGTTCAAATCAACCACTATAGTTAATGCAACCGTCATTTCCACTTTCCGATCACTACGTTTCACTAAAGTGATACTTACGGCATGGAAACCATTGATAACTTTGAGTTATGGTACGGTTCTTTCAAAAGATTGTAGAGTAATTTAGAACTGTGTCAAACGATAGACAGAGATTATAGACGTACTTACTTATAATTATAACATATTTTAACAAATCGCTTTCTGTTTTCGGTATCTGTATTTAGGGAAAATTTCTCTGTGGTGACTTTAATAAGGCGCGTTCTTCTTGGCAATTGTGGTTTTCCTAAAGTGCTGATAAGCTCAAAAATGTTTGTAATATTTGCAAAACCAAAGATTTAAAATTTTGAATTTTAGAACGCTCTCGCACTCGCAGTGAGTTGTTCTCAAGTCTTGAATGTTGTAATGTCTATAAGTATCAGATCTATTTGTTCATATTATGGCAATAACCCATAGTAAGTAGGTACGTAGATACTAAAGACTTTAGTTTAGGACTAGGTCAATAAGAAAGAAAGAATATAATACTAACTTAATAAATAAAACACTAACTTAACAATATACATGCAATGAAAATAAAATATTTCCATTCGAAAGAGCGCCAATAGGCGTGAGATGTCCCAAACAAGGCATTAAAATTACAAACAAAATCGTGAACTAGAATAATAGCAAAATGTTGGATTAAGGACGGATTATTTAAACTTTGTATAAAAATGGTAAATCTCAGCAACAAAAGCCTTACTGGTTCTAAAGACTTGTAAAGTTTAATTGAACTTCCGTACAACTTGTCAACTGTCAGTTTGAAAGTCCCCGTTATTCGTTATCTGCTCCAGATCATGACAGAAACTTGCAATTTGTTTATCCGCCCGTTGGTATGACACTTCCTTCCACAAAGGAAACGTCAAAGACAGCTCTGGTTTTTGGTGAAAAGTTTACCGTGTTGGACACATTGATCTAATACTACTACGTATAGATTTGACATCGCCTCACCACGTAATGTCCCACTCAAGTGCGGCCAATTGGCCGCACTGCATTCGCACTGCCAATAGTCGCTCGCCGGCTCTCGAGTTGTGAACGAGTCGTGTTGAAAGACATTTAAAATGCCCTCATGCGTATTAAAAGGTTGCACAAGTAATTCCACCAATACTGCGAAGTGCGAAAGAGTAACTTTCCATCGCTGAGTAACTAAATTATCACTTTAAACCATTTTTAAACATTATTTCGATGAAAATATTTACTTGACGCCATGTTGCGTCATTTGTCATAGACCAAAAATATAAGATAGGACATTCCGTGTATAGATAGGGTAGTAAGTGACGGCCACATGTATTTGAATTTTTATAACTTTTATAAGATAGAAACATATATTATGTGTTTATAAATTAAAAAATCCGGCCAAGTGCGAGTCGGACTCGCGCACGAAAGCGATAATAAAAAGTTGAACTTTATTCCATAATATCTCAGCGTTGGTTGATCTGATAGAAAAGTTTACTTGACGTTTTATGCTTATTTACCCAATTAAATAGGCGGAATATTCGATTGATACGCGACCGAATAAATCTCAGCAACAAAGTGTCGCGTCTACATGACGGCGACGTTGCATCTAATCTATGACTCGTTAGCCACGCCCCACGCTCCCCGCGCTGTCGGGTTTGCCCCACAGACTTTGTTCGCGTTGTCACTTCTATTACCTATACTTCAATGGTTGGACACGTGAACTAATTGATTGCTGGCCCACAAAATGGCGGCAAGTCAACCATTTTTTTTTTTTTAATTTGCCACTAAAATTTGCCAACAATGCAGCATCTAGTTTTTTCGATAGCGTAGCACCACGTTTACAAACCCCTTTTAGAAAAGAAAGAACTGTCACCGTCTAATCTCGTGGTATATTTAAATGTAAGTCATTCTGTGACCAATTTTGGAGTTGTCCTCATACAAATCATTAGCCAAGTCACCTTGCCTTACGGTACTGCGCTGACGCTGCACTTATTGCAACTTAAAGAACTCTGTCACAGTCACCCGTGCAACCGTTAGGACCCAGTTACCAGGTTACCGGGTTGATTAATCAACAAAGGTATAATTAGTAATGGTTAATAGTTAGAAACAATGAAGGGAGACACATGACCTGTTTGCCACGTGTCTGTAATGCCAATTGAATGAGTATACCTATGGTTTTATACTAATAAATTGCGGCTAAAAATATGCATTTCGGTGCCAAGTTTCTTGTGTCGCGTTCTTAGCAATAAGTGCGATATTTCTGAAAGCTTTAGACTGAAGTAAGACTCCAACCGACTTTAAAAGCAAGACAATTACATACAGGATTAGGTGTATGTCTAATTGTCTATTTCCATAGCTGAATATCAAAGAATAGTAGTAGGAAGAATTTTTTATCATAATCAACCAAAATTAAAAGTTTATCAGTTTTTTTTTGTATAACTTACCTACAAAAATTTCAATAGTGGCACCACACCATTTTAGACTTGCAAAAAAACAGGCAACACCACCAAAATCATTTTAGTATCTGAGACTAAAAAAGTCCTTAGTTCGGTGATGCAACCCGACTTACCATATTAAATTAGTAAGTTCTTATCTCTCTTTATTATTAGAATCTTCTAACCCTGGTTCCAACCGTGACCGTGTGTAATGGGCATGACGAATGGCCATTACCCACAGTTCCTTGCCCTCTGCACCTTGCACTGACAGCAGGTGCTTCTGCTTCAACACTTTTACTACTATAGCGACTTAGCGCCACCTAGCGTCAAGTAGTAGAACTTCAAACTGTCAAAGTGGGAACCTACATCCCGCTAACGGAGTTTCGACGATCAGTTGCATAAACACAACTTCCAACTTCCTTTCTGGGGACTTCGGTCCCCAGGCATAACATCTGCCTGGAGAGATCTCTCTATTGGAGTCTTTTCCCACACTACCATCATTATTGTCAGCGTTATCATCATCAGTGTCAGTAACTGGTTTAGGATTGTTTGTTTTAGTATGGCAATAAACCACAACGTTTACCATACAATCATTCGTACTCCCCATTTTTTTTTCCTTTTTTTCATTCTCATTTCCGCTCTATTCCAAACTAATATTCTTCCCGAGCACACGCTAGAAGTCATAATTTTGTCTATGAGGGGTTTCGTCTGCTTTGTCTACCACATTTGGGAATACAGTCGTTATGTAAGATCAACGTCCCTGTGCTCGACACTGACCCAATACATGGCACTTGCAATCTTATGTCATAGTAAGACAGGTGACAGATGGGTGTCATCTACTAGGCTAGGCGATGAGGCGTCGAGCACTGGTACATTTACCTTACCCCATTTGGGAATCCATGCGTTGGGTATTTCTGTATTCAGCCCTCAGATCCGGATCAAGTCCTGTTCCTTTGATGGCACATTCTGTGAATCTCATAAAAGTTCCGTGATAAAAACATAATAATGATGTTAAACCCTATATTGCGACATTATAGGCATTATAAGTAATTTTATAACCCCCATAAAACTAGATGGCGGATAACCCGAACAAAGAAAGCACAGAGGCAGACCATAAAAATTCAAAGTACACCTCAGCGGTTAGTTAGCGTACGCAGAAGCAACGGTGGTGAGCGGTACCTGCGCGCGCGCCGCCTCGCTGCGACGAATCTGAGCAAAAATAACCTCAACATAAATACATTATCGATGCAAGGTTTTGCTGATTTTTTTTCCGAATGTATTGGTGTACTCAAAATAATCGGACAAATCGTTGAAGAGACCTCTGTTGTGGAGACAGTCCTGGGTGTCACCAGAATTCCAATAACTTGCCATATCAATAATTATAATTATAGATACAGAGCTATTCTAATGAATCTAAAACAGAAACTACACCACCGTTCTGCATCGCTTTCCCTGCACCGTCATTTCAGATCAATCGATGTTTTGCGTCACGTCATGGTGCGGTCGCTTGTCACGCTAGTCTATGCGCACGCGCGTCGAAAGCAAAACGTGTCGAATCCAACAATATGCGTTTACTTTACTTTCCATGTTTTGGATTGGAGTTGTGACGAATTGGCTGGATTAAGCAGGGTGACTGACTTTGTTTCTATTGGCTTCAGTGGTTTCTATTAGTTGCAGGTATTTAGGCATTAAAAATGTAAAATATAAGACTGTAAAAGTGCTACTTGTTTGGTACCTTATTTTAATTCCGTAACAATAATTTTCATAGTAGCAATATAAAATTATAAACTATAACAATAACATAGAAATCAAATATAACAATTAAACTAAAAACTACAAAGAAAGAAAATAATAATAAAAAGCTATCCTAAAATCCACCCTGGGTTGTATCTAGCGCAAAGGTCCCCATAATGCCCGCGGCATATCCTCGCTGAATCGCTAAGGAGATCTTCTGCACCAGACTTTAAATTATGGTGAGTTGGTACAGTTGACCACAAAGGTCAACACGGTCGAAATAAAAATATGTATACACAACCGACATTAAGTCGAGGCAATATGGCACTTTGACTATGTCAACATCTTTTTTGCTGATTATACTTTGATTTGGAGTTGACTAACGATGGTGTACTACGTCTATGATCGTTTGTAAAAATTTATCCTTTGCTGTCTATTTGACCAAACCCAGAAAGTAGACATTAAATTTGAAAATTGTTAATTCATACTAAAATAATTACCAATGGTGTAAAAAGGTTATTGTAACTTATTCTTTCTTGAACAACGCATGGAAATGAAAAATCCGCTAAAACCTCCACCAGTACACATCCAAACATCACTACCTTCACAGTTGTAAACATTCCAAAAAAACTTAATTAATCATTACGCTCAATCCAACCAACAAAAAATCCGTAAGAAAAATCTCAAATTAATCACCAACATACGGCGCTGGTAAGCAGCACGCGCAGCCAGTCCGCGCAAAGGCGCGAGCGCATCCGGTCTAGCCGCCGGCGCGCGCGCACGACGCAAGGTATTTGAGTGAAGTGATGTGACGCGCTGAAGATGGTGGAATTTGCGCTTGAAAATGTGAGTTTGTGATAAAATTGTATAATATTTATCCTAGTGAAATAAATAAATAAAACGATATACTCTCACGTCTTTATAGCGATGTATTATTCGTGATTTTAAGGAATTATTAATGTCAAATGATTGACAAAAATTGGGTTGAATTATTTTATTTTGATTTATACACACACTACACAGTGCATTTTTTTTGGAAATTATCAGAAGTTATAGATTTATTCGTGTGGCGAGAGTTATGGGAAATTGTAAAGTTCATAGGTACGCAGTTTTGTTGTAGTGAATTAAAATATTGTAGAAGTAGAGAGAGGGTAAAGGTTTAAAATCAGCGTCAACTAAATATCTAAACTCCTATTTTTTCTAAAATTAAATTGAAATCATGATTAGTTTAATTTTTAAACAAATTTATCGATACCCAAATTACAAATCATGAAATGAATTTATTTTTATCTTTTATTCTTATGTCGCTTATTTTACAATACTTAGGTATTTACATTTAATTACGTCAATGTGAACAGTGTTTGTCCCAGCGTGATTTGCTTCAACGCCCCTTCATCAAGATGAGAGTTATAATCCTCTATAACTTCGTAGCTATTGAAAATATAAACCAAACCTTCTGAATGAACTATAGAAGGCTATCTGAACCGCACCATTACTTCGAAGGACGCATAATAGCCGTTCACCGGCCCATTAATATGCGGAGTCTATCCTTGTATGCGTCGCATGCGCATATATTTGTGTCTTATGCAACCAAACTGGTAACAATCAATTTAATCGTGTCAATGAGGATTCACTTAACCATATACTCCTCGGGATTGTCTTTTGTTTCAATTTTAAAACAAATTGTGTGAGTGTGAGTTGTTCCATCGAATCAATTGTTTCTTTAACCATGGTAGCACAATATGAACATGAAACTGCAGTGAGTCTCACTCATAATGATAAAATATGGATAACTCATGTCATAACGTTTGAAAATAAATGAAATGAGGATGGTAACGAAGGTAGTGCGCCGGTTTTAGTTTCTTTGAGTAGACGCAGCCGCGCGCTCCTAGCTGAAAGGCTACGGGCTAGCCTTTCGTAGTAATTTTTGCCTTCGTCAAGCTAAGTAAAATAACTATGATGTTTACCGTAGGTATATGCACTATGGGTAGTGTGTAATCAATTGGCTACATACACATGACAGTATCAATAACAGATATGCAAGTTTCGGAAAGTCTCCAAAAGATTGGAAAAGTTCTAAAAAAAATCAGGAAGGTTTCCTTCATTTCATTTGAAGAGATAAAAAGATTCAATGCGTATGTGAGAAGCGTTACGTTCCACAATTTTAGAAATAATATGGCTTTGGCACACCGGTAGTATCAATATAAGAATGTGTACTGATGAAACATACTAGAAAGTTGAATCTTTTTTAGTGATTATACTAAACACATTTATATTTAATCTCCAATTTTGAAACATTCTAAACTGTTACAATCTTTTTGCTTTTAAATTTAATAAATAACCAAAACAAAGCACGAGCCTAGATATTAAAAGTAAATGTTCTGGTAGTTTTACTTAAGAAACTTTGAAACAGTGTCGAATTAAACCAAATTGTAATTAACCAACAAAAGTTCCCAAACAGTTAGAAACACCGTTAAACTATGCAACCCTTGTCGTTATACAACCAATGCAGCCTCGTACAACCAGCAAAACCCACACCGGTAAATTACTAAACTTTAAAAACAAACCTTATATCTCAGAAGCTACATTTCAGTAGAGATTTGTAATGGGCGCACTTATGTTGCAGTGTGTACTATTGTGAGAGGTTCTCAGAGGAACAATGTTTAGACAATCTGACTGAGAGAGGTCGTGGAGCGTTCAACGACGGGGCGAAGGTTCAAATCTGTTTTGGTTGAAACTGGGTTCAGTGGATTGCCTCCGTTAGTTAATAGTCGATGACATAATAAGATTGTTCTTATCAAGTATGATTTTATAACATGGTTTATGGTTTAGGTGTGCTTTAGGAGACAAGCTAGCAACCTGTCAAAACTTAACGTAGAATAGTTGAGGTTTTGTTTTAACACCTAAACGTTTCGTGAGCTCTGCCTACCCCATTTGGGAACCTAGGCGTGACGGCTTATGGACTCAGTGTTAAATCTGTATAGCTTAGATGCCAGTATTAGAAACACAGATTGATAATTGGTATACCAAGCTGCGCATACCTAATCACTAAAGTTCTCTTGACACCTATGACCTACCTCGATCATGGAGGTGCAAATGTTTTACAATTTAAACTTACCAAACTCTTTCCTTCACAGAATCAAGCGGGAACCTCCGGCGAGATCAGACAATACCACGACCAGAACTATGGGTACGTGATGCACCAGGCCCCAAGACCTCAAGGGTACGACACACCCAAACCACCGATACCGGCCAAAAACTACAGCCCCAAAACCGAAACCCAAAACAACTCGCAGCTCATCACAGTCACCGTCGAAACTGGAAAGGACAACACTAGAGACGCGCCTAAGAACACTAAATCAGTCAGCAAGACATATCACACTCTAAAAGACATGATCTCAAGTAGATTCAAGAGTAAGGACAATAATGAGACTGAGAAGGAGCCTGAAGTTAATTTGAATAACAGTGAAGAAAGGAAGAGAGAACCGGAGCCGACAAGAGAAACGCCGCCTCGGAAGGTCGAGCAAGGGATCTATGGGAGACCCATGACGCAGACTCGGCCAGACATGCAGTATAGTCATGGTGTGGCTAATAACATGGCGTACCCAAGTCCGTCACCACACAGGTAAGATTTAGGAATGTCCTAGCAGCTTTTGGCAGTAGAATTTCTTTGAATTAGGAATCTCTGAAACATAAAACTACCGTGTGACTCACTATCAATGAAAACAAAACTGATACCTTCAAGTCTTTATCGAAAGTAGCTCGACTGTTCCCTGGACTCATTCGTGATCCTTAATTGGGAGCAACTTCGGAAGTTAATCTCGATATTAAGAAGTGAGTGTATCCGTTTTATTTTCCCATCTCTTCTTATAATTACAAGAAACCTCTCTGATTAAATAGCTCACATACGGCATAAGAGAATTGGACGACAAAACTACTCTCACCGTAAACTTTGATGCTCTCTCGTAGTAAGTGCGAGTTTTGGACATTCACTAAACTTGTTTTGTTATTTTTAAATTTCTTTGAAACATCAAACCAATGTTGTACTGTCAGATTGGACTGACGATAATTTAAGTTGACAACCCAGCTTTCCCTTTCGCGAGATTATCTCGATTTGCCATAATAAATTGACTGCAGATGTAATGCTTACGTAAATATTTGATTGAGCTTCTGGCTAATGAGTGCAGATTTATATAACTTATCTATTCTAGAAAATTATTACTTGATCAAAGACAAGTCTGTTTCATTTGTCTAATTTTAGATTCTTGTATAGTTTTACAACTTATTTAATAAAAGTCCAAATGGTTATGTAAAATTTCGTCTTAACACGTTCCGATCAAAGATAGTACAGATAACCAACTTAATCGAATAGGAACACATTCGAGCCATATTGGAAACCATTAATTTTGTACTTGCAATGAAATCTGATGTATTTTAAACTTGGAGTAGCTAAAGTATCACATTATAATACTCCTACACAATGGTAATATTGTCCAGATATGGGACTGTTCCTAAATTTGGATTAACACCTGGCAGTTTATGACTCAGGACTTATGTTGCGCGGAAGAAAATTTGAATAATTCAGTGTCAAACATGTTTTATTAATCAAACCTGTTCTAACTTGATTGTAATAAGTAAGTATTTTAAACTCTTTAAATGGTGTAGTACCGTTATATTCACCACTGCCGTGACCATTTACATTCATTGAAAGAACTCCAATCTTTAAAATTTAGCCCTTGAACTGATACCTCTGAACCTGATACTAGTAAAACTTTTCTATTTGTCTTTCCAGGCAACTAATGCAGCAACAAATAGCTCACCAGCAAATGCTCATCAGTGCGGCGCGATCCCAGGAGATGCTCGCCAGTCCCCACCGGCCTCAAGCCCTGGGAGCTGATGCGTTGTACCAGCAATATGGACCTCCTGGCAGGAGGAGCGCCGTCTACCAAAGGGACATGGACGTGAGGTCAATGGCCAACTTTACGTCACTGAAGACAGGACCTCAGACACAGGTATTTAAAACTGGGTACAAAAAACACCATTTTAGAGAGTCGATGTGAAGTTTTATAAGAAAGCGCTCAGGATAGCTTCGGAGTCGCTAATTACGAATGCAATACCAGTATTTTCATAGATATACCAGTAGTGTCGCATCGTGTCGTTAGCTACGCACCTAACTAGCACCTAAAAACGAAAGCAATTCGCCTCTTTGTAACAATGTTAAAATGATTTGAAAATGGTATTGTAAAAAGAATGGGCAAGCATGAGAACATTTCAGTGACAGTACTATTATATTCACTTTGCAATTCTCTAACCCGAATTAAATAATCCGGCGAAGATCACGAAATACTTGCGATAGAGTCATAATTCAAACTACAAGCAGCAGTTAAGATTACCAATACCATTTTCGCCGACCATGTCGTCACAATTAGCCGCCTTTAGAAACACCTTCCCACATTTACTTTTACTACAAAACTCGTGAAGCAACACCTTAATAACAATAAACACTTCATTATAATCGTTGACCAAAAAGCACGAAACTGCGGTGAATTAAAATCGCTCTTTCCTTGGTCTCTGTAATTCTTTGATGTTTCCCACTGCGTCGAGGAGACAAAGAGAAGGTAACAATGAGGCTGTTCCCAGCAATTAGCGGGTTCCCACGGCAGCTGCAATTATAATAACGACTACGCCAGAGCTATCTGGCGGAATGGGTTCTTGCTCCGTAACAAGAAACTGATATACTGGATCATTGTTCTGTTTTTCGTCAATACCGATGTTCACAACATGGCAATTGTCTTCCTCACACGGTGTCAGTACTTATCTGTTTTCTAAATGCTAAATCGTTTTTATTTTTTTTTCCAAACCAAACCATTTGAATGTAACTCAAATTCAATGGTTTTCAAAGACCTTGTCAAGGTAATCGATATCCTATTTCGAGACTCTGGATGCAATTAAATTTTCTTAGATATTCTATCTTAAATATTATATACGTACTGACACTGACAGATTATTAATGTTTAAAAAAAAAATTAATTCCCTTCCTTGTTTTTTTAAATACTTACAACTTTCACTGTTACGATCAATTTTATCTAATAGACATTTGTTTACATTTTCAGTTTGAATCTCACTCAAGGCCAGATCTTCGAAGCCCGCAACAGTTAGAGAGAGAAATCATAAGACAACGACATTTAACGGACGACAGACGGTCTTCCTCACACCCTCACTTACTAGACGAGCCACGGCAAAGACCACAAGTCACAACTCCTCAAATACACGATAGATCCAGAAGGAATTCCCATGGTAATCTTCTAGAAGGTACAGGCACATCTGTTGATAGCACTCCTCAAAGAGGTGAAGAGAGGGAGTCAGATGATGGTGGTTTCAGAGCCAGGTTAGCAGCGCAAGGAAGATCAAGTGTTGAGGAGCGCATCAGGACAAGTGGGAGATCAACAGAATCTATACGAATAGATAGAGCACAGGAAAGTTATCGAAAAACTCCCGACAGTCACAAGGAATCCAGAAGGACTCCCGATTCGATCAACCAAAGACACAAGGAAGAAGCTTCTACGTCAAGTCAGGTGGAAAAGAATGATGAAAGTGCCAGTCAGAAGTCGGCGGACAGTGTGTACCATTCCAGTGGAAAGGCTGAACCGTACAACCCTCAACCTTCGTCGTCCAGACAGACCCCGAACAGGATAGAAGATCTGAAAGCTCACGGGAGGAAAGGAGCAAACGGATCAGGTGCGAGTTCAGGTATCTAACTTTGTGAACTAACGCTTTGTTTATAATCATGCATGATAATCAATGGGAGCGCACATGAGAATTTCTAACACTAACCTATAGCAACACTTAACCAGTACTTACCATATATTGCTTCTTGATTATTTTAGTACACGCACGGTCTTTTCCATCTTTAACGAATAATTTTCTGTCCCTATTGCAAATCGGCGTTTCAAATGGCACTTATTTGAGGGCTTGTTCTGGTGGTATGGTGTCGGAATAAGATGAAACTAGGTATCACAATTGAATTTCAATAACAAAGTAATTTTTGAAAAGAAGTTAGCAATCCTATAAATATAAAGAAATAATTATTTACATAGACATCACGCCTGTATACTAAGTATTCTTGCAGTCATCTATTCTAAAGCGTGCCTAAATCTATTTCCTTAGTCGCCTCTGAAGAAGTCCACAGACGAAACGAAGAGGTCTTATTCTGGATCCGACACCACATTGAAAATAAATTCAACATCAAAGAAATATTACTTAATGTCGATGTAATTTTTAATCACAATAGGTATCATTGAGTCGTATTGACACAGCATTGAGACGTGAAACAAGATTGATATTGAAGAGAGACATTAACAGACATAAGACGTAAACACGATTCCCAAGTTCCATCGAAAGAAACTTTAATTCCTCAAAGAAACTCATATCTCATAGCTCATTAACGCCATCTCGTTGCAGACTATGACAAGAATGGCGGACAGTCGTCCAATGTGGACTCGGGGCGTGGCAGCGTGGCGTACTCCAGCGGTCGTCGACCCGAGCCGCCCGAAGCCGACACCGACGCGCGGCCGCAGCCTGGCACAAGCCAACAGCCTCCGCAAGGTACCTTACTGCTAAAAGTGCTTAGGCTGTGTTTCGATCAGCAAAACCTTGAACCATGCTAAAGCGACTGCTCGAAATGTAGGGTGAACCTACAGACTCAATGGTTAAGGTCACACAGTGACAGGATCTGGTGTCTTAGGTCCAGATCAAGTTGGATATTGTTGTTTTACTTGTTAATCCTGTTAGCAAGTGGCTAACAGTAAACTAGGCTGGAACCGCGTACCTCTCTATATGTATAAGAAGATGACTGATGATCTATCGCTCCAAAAATATGTGAGGGTTTCCGTGCAAGATAAGAAACGGCTCATAAGCTTGACAACAGAATAATTTACTATAGTGCTGTTTTATTATAGGCGATAGATAGGTACTCTTACTCTGATTGTGACGATTTTCAACTGTTCCACTCCTTTCTCCACTCCTTCCTTGTTCCACACGACCAGTTCATTACATTGTTTTTTCATCATACTCGTGATATACATTGACTGACTCATACAAAGTGCAAAAGATACAAAAAGTATAACTCACTGGTTCAGCAACAATCAAATCACTAACCCAGAAAAATACCCCTCAAAAATCACCCAGTACAACATAGGTATATGTCCTTTTTCAGGTGAAAACGAGTGGGCAGATCTGGTGGAATGTGAACTGCGCCAGATCCTGGAGCCGAAGCTGGCTGGTATGAGGCTGGACAGTTCCGGCAGCTCCCTCAGTTCCGGGACGCCGCCGCTGCCGCCGCTCTCACCCGCGTCGGACCACCAGAAGCGGAGCAGGTCAGTTGCATAAGTTGCCAAAGAATAGGCTGAGAAGGTGTAGTACCGTAGAAGACCATGGAACGTACGTTGCTTAACGCCAATACGATCTGTGCTTACGTCATTAAGGCTGCCTATCTAATGGAGCGGAGCGTGGCAGCGGAACGGTGATCGAGGTAAAAATCCTCCAATAGAAGTGCATAAATCTCCGCTCCTCTTTAGTGGATTCAATTCTATTGGTCCGCTCCAGCGGACAGGCAGTCTAAAGTAAGTATTCGAAATGGATGGGATTGCGTATATGGATACGCAATCCCAACCCTTTTCCAACCATGAAAGCATTTTTCAATCTGCGTCTACATCTACATAGATCTATTCCAGAATCAGCTTGCAGACGTAACCTATCTGGTTTTGAAACAGTGTCAAACGCATCTCAAAATCTTTTTTTAATTTTCTCATAATGTGGAAGTAGGTCTTCTGACTTTTATTTCTTTTCAGCTTACCGGGACGAGCTGAGTACTCCGAGGAGCGACGTCGAGGCCGCGACTCCCCGCGCTGGCACGGACACAAGAAACACTCCTCAAAGAAGGACCACCACTATAAGAAGCACTGTGAGTAGCCAATTCCAGACTATCAGCTTCAAATCAACATTTTATGTCGTCATTTTTACTACAATTTCATCTTCTAGTATCGTCCAAAATTGATTCACGGTCAACACGTGGATGTTTTCCATGCACTATGCATTTAGTGTGCCCTATTTTTATTTATCTATCTCAGTATTTTTTACATTAAGTGACAGTAGGGTGACGGCACCAGTTATGGACGGTTTAAGTTGACAAGCACCAGTGATGGACACTTCATTCATAATTTAAAGACCATAGAGTTGTGAATTGATTGTTGTAAAACAAATGACTTTTCCTTAGTGGGTAGTAAATAAGAGTCATTGTCCATTACTGGTTCTATGTCCATTACTGGTGCGGTCACCCTAAGACTTTATCTCTGCAATACGCGGGTGTCAACTGTCAACCATACCTAATTGTTCAAGGAAAGGGTAGCATAAGTAACATTTTCTTTTCTTACCAGAAGTAGACATTGTGCCTCGGTTATAATGGTAACATGTCCGTATCTGTGACAATGTCTTTAGCATTCAGGCCCCTTCATAACTGAAGCTTGTCAAATCAGTCTTAAAATCGCACCCTGTCCATAGCGAGTCTGAACAACTCCAAGCACTTGATACTCCCTGATATTCCGGAACCATGACCCGTATAAAAGTTCACAGGGTTAAAAATCATATCGTTCTTTTTCCAGTATTTGGTCTTGACACGACTGACATGACGTCCACCACAACCCGGAGTCTGGATCTCTCCTCGCTCCTGGACGCTCGGAGTGACAGCGACGCGTCAGGAGGCGACGCGCGCGCCATCCGCCGGCAGCTGCGCGGCCTGGAGACCATGTACGCTGAGGTGCTGCAGCTGCTGGGCGTGAGGAAGCCTGCGAGCCTGCCAAAGCAACCTGCCTGGGAGGCTAGGTGAGTAGTTCTAGCTGATAAGAGGGGTGTGACCAGACCAATCAATTGATCGTCGATCGACAGCATGGATCGATGGTAGAATGAAATAGTCGACGTCGATCGACTTGCATGATCAGCCGCGCTGCGCCGACCACGCCTCATTTGTCACCCGCTGCCCGCTCGCGACCCGCGCGCAACCTACCTGTTTGTGCTTGCTATTTGGTCTCTAGTCTGAGATCGAATTTAGAGATCAAAAATGTGAACAAACAACTGTCAATATCAAAGCCTTTAAAGCCAATAAAAAACCTTTTTTGTTACTAATTGATAGAATTGATATAATTGTATTAATTATTTAACTACTTTTAGTTTTTTGATTCATAACAATAAAGCAATGGCAACACGTTTGTTCACATTTTTGATCTCTAATTCGATCTCAGACTATCGACACTTGGTTTGGCTAGGTGAGTTTTAGCAGATAAGAGGGGTGAGACCAGACCAATCGATCGATCGTGGATTGACGGCATCGATATATAGGTAGAATGGAATCAATGCCGTTACTTTTAACTTGTCTTTTTACTTAATAGGGAAATCTTCTCATAACGAGGCCTCTACTTGGAGTCACAGGCGTCTTCGTACGATCCCTGCGTCTAATTAAACAGTTGTCTCAAAGCGCCCTCCTTACAGTACAATGTAGATTAAGACGAATACATTTCAATACGTTTTCTTTAATGTTTCTAGACTGACTTCAAAACGTCGCTACGGAAGTATGTCGTCGCTGCCATCCAGTTCAGTCAGCAGCCGGCCTGTGCGGGACAAGCGGCGGAGCTCCAACGAGCATAGGAAGAAACATGACATTAAGGTAAGACTTGGTAAAAACCAGTGTTTGGGGCGTTCACGTTGCCGCTAACAGACAATATCCGTAAATCACAAAACGAACATTAGCTTCCTACTACCAGATGTTGACTTTGCAAGAAAAGCTACCGATGCAAACCACCGGATTAGCAAGTTAAAATTGCAATGGGCAGACCACATTGCACGAAAGCAGATAGCCGATGGGGTCGAAAACCAGCCAGCGCAGCGTAGGACGTCCACTTACAAGATGGACAAACGACCTAATAAAGTCGCCGGAAAAATGGTGGACGCAGGTCGCTTCCAACAGGTACTTGTGAAAGTCCAAAGGGGAGGCCTATGTTCAGCAGTAGACGTCTTATGGCTGACATGATGATGATGATGTATTTTGTCTTAGAAAGTACCAAAGACAAAAAGTAATAAAATATACTAAAACATCCATTAAGCACTGTTTGTGTCCACAGGGTATAAACAAGCGCTTCCAGCGCTTGGAGTCGCACGTGGTGACGCTGGCGCGGTCGGTGGCGCACCTGTCCAGCGAGATGCGCACGCAGCACCTCGTCATGCAGGAGATGGACGCGATCAGGGCTGAGATCTCCGCTCTGCGGCACATGTACAAGTAAGCCTCTTTTGGTTAGGGTACTACAGTCCCCACAGCGACAGTCCCTGCGCAGACGACAGACTATCCACGACGGAGTTTTTAGTCTGTGAAAATAGAATCTATGGAATTACATGCAGTAAAATGTCCGGCGCACAATTCATACAATCCATGCAGACTTTTTGTGCGCCGCAGACCCTATCGTACAAAAAGTGTGCCGTCTGCGCTGCCTCTTATGGAATTAAACCCTGTCTGACCGCTTAGTAATATTATCTCTACGTGTGCATGATGTGGTTTGATAAGTTTTGCATTTAATATGACTACCGTAAACAAGTTACGTAGTCTGGGCCGAGTAGGGTGACCACATGATGATGATAGGTAGGGATTTATATTCTTACTTTGTTTTAATTAATTAAGTAGCTGTCTAATTCTGATGACCACCTGTGCTCCGTGCTAATCTTGGGATTCTCTATCGGAAATGTGGTTTCTGTTCACGACCCTCCTGAAAATGAAAGTCATCAATATACAGGTATATTTCATATTTATGCCATGTCAACTTATGGCTGTCCTAGACAACATCTGTACCCTGACAGCGTGGGACAAGAAAGTTGCCAACAAGAACCAGGCTTCCACCTTGCCATACATCAAGATTCCTCATACCACAAAATAATTTACGTCTTCTTCATCAGATCGCAACAGTACCTGCGCTCGGGCCAGCTGCCTCTGTCAGACCCGTTCTCCTTCAGCAACCCTGACCGAGTCAAACGACTCACCAAGTTCTTCGGAGACGAGCCGCCTCTCATGAGACTGTTCCTGAAGAAGCTGGGATACGAGGTCAGTATAAGACACACATACACACATAATAATCACCCCTTTTTTCCCAAATGGAGTAGGCAGAACACACGAAACGTGTCGTAGACAAAATCATGATTATGACTATTTTTACGCTTCGCAGCCACTTACAGTTTTAGGTTTGTAAACAGAATAGATGGAAGTGGTGTAATAGTGGCAGGTTGCTAGCATGTCGCCTAAAACATACCTAAACCTAAGTATCCTTAGTCACCTCTTACGACATCCACGGACAAAATGGACAAGTGTTATTCTATCCAGGGCTCCTTTTACTATTATTTTTTGTATGTGTACTCGTTCCAAATATCCTGCCAATCGCCCGAAGCATAACTGGCAGAGATCCCCTCGGTGATAAGTTCATTGTTATCCTATAACTTGTTTTAGGCTTTTGCCAGCTGCATCCATAGAATATCAAAACCAGCGTAACATCCAGAGTGAAGAGACAAAACTTAAAAAAAAAACACTTCGATAATACCAGAGCTACTAGAACACTTGTATACTCTGTACATAGATATTTCACACGAAAACAATCCCTTACTAACTATTCCATTTTTCAGAAATACGCAGCCCTCCTCGAGAAAGAGAAAGTCGGCGCAGCAGAGCTCCCCTACGTGGGTGAAGACAAGCTGCGCGCGCTTGGTGTGCCGCTAGGTCCGCGCATGCGTATCCTGAAGGAAGCTGGAGTCCACCATGATTTACCTCGCGACGATCGGCACACCACAACTACACTGGCCATCGTCTGAAAGAGCCTTGTCAACAAGTCGCTGATTATGTCCTGGGAATCTAATTTGGCAACATTTTAAGTAAACTTTGTCCATGGAAAGCGATGCGCGAAGATGAAGACTCCGAGGATGTGGAACAAAGTTCAAAACTTTCTTTGTCTCCTAACGCCACTGCACCTCTCTTAGTAGCTAGTTATTGAACTGGCATTTACTCGTACTTTACAGTGTTTTTATTTACTAGAGGTCGAACCTTTGTTGATAACAACCTCTAATGTTTGGCACGTCCTGTAGATAACTTTAGTTTGAAGTGTACATTTGTCAGAAAGTCTTCAATAAAGAGATCTCTCTCCAGGCAGATGTTATGCCTAGGAATCGTAGTGCACCGAGAGAAATTTTGAAGCAGTACTTATGAAACAGACCTTCGAAACTTCTTTGGCGCGATGTAGAATACTTTGACAGTTGACGACGTTTGTGGAAGAAATTCTACTACTGGACTATATGTGGCATCAGGGTTGCACATTACACCGGTCAACAAAAAAATTTTTTTTTTTTAGCATGGGTTTTACTTAGTATATTCTGATTATATACGCACATATATAGAAAAAAAAGTAATAACAAATCCAAAATATTTGTTTTTTTTTAAATTAGAGCAATTTGAATTTTTTTCTTTTCATACTCAATAAATGTCAGTCTTTGCGCTCTAACGGTTGCAAAAACAAAAGGAAGAGGGCGTGTAGTAGTGTCGCTCGTTGTGTACGACAATACGTGTCTGAATATTATAGAAATAACGTGTTTCATATCTTAATTAGCTTTATTGACTTGCGCAAAATGGCTTTTGTGCACTCTCAGATGCGAAAATTAATGTGGAATCTTTGTAGGCTCTCAAATATTTTTATTCTTAAAAACTTATGCGTTGTGATATTTTTTAAGAATTGCTTAGCAAAGAAGAGAATAAATCCTGGGATAATTTTAAGGCAGTTCGTGGTTTCTTTAGAGACGAAAATTATGAGGAGGTGATGAATGTCATGATCATGATTTTTTCCAACATCGGATGTACAATGTGTCTAAATATGCATATTATGGTATTTTCTCCTTTGGATAAATTTAAAAATAATATCGGAGTTTATTCGGAAGAACAAGGGGAACGTTTCCATCAAGATATAATGGCATTTGAGATACGTTACAGAGGCCAGTATATGAGTACTTGTGGAAAAGACTCCAATAGAGAGATTTCTCTCCAGGCAGATGTTATACCTAAGGACCAAAGTCCACAAAGAGAAAATTGGAAGTTGTATTTATGCAAAATATTTTCTAAACTTCGTTAGCGCGATGTAGAACACTTTGACAGTTGATGGAGTTCGTGAAAGAAGTCCTACTACTTGACAATAGGTGGCGCTAGGGTCACTACATACTGAAAGCATGAAAGGAGACTATATTTGAGGGTTAATATGAGAAAATTCTACTGAACATAATAGGAATAGGAAAAAATATTAACTTTTAATTGTTTTTAACCCTATTTTAAAACTTTTTTTCTAAGAAAGAAATCATAATTTGATGTTCGGTATCATTTTATAAATGATCTCTATGTATTTTTCAAGTATTTTCACTGATTTTTTTTTTACCATTTGTACTCGTAAAAGCAAATACAGAACATTTTTTTGTTATTTTTCTTATTTCTAAGTACCAAAGTAATAAAAATAAATGATCTATAACCCGTGCTCAAAAATGTTGTTGACTGATGTTATTAGGTTCATTATGACGGTGATACCGTATGGTGAAAAAAACAAAAGATTCCGATGAATTGAAATCATTTTTTTTTCATTGTTTAAAAAGACAGACGAGAACAGATCAGGTCACTGGGGGAAGACAAGATACTGTACACTTTTTAATCACTTCATCTCGTCACCGCAAACTATTCAAAATACTCGTTAATGTACTGTAATTAAACATAATGATCGTAAGTACCTTTAAATTGTTTAGTTTTAATGCCCTAATTGTTTATAGGTAGTCATTAATTTGTACATTTTACGCACTCTGCAATGGCATGCCAAAGAGATAATTCGGTGTGTGTAAAAAATACATTAAAATGTGTCCTGTGAAGATTTGTACATAATTTTCTATGTAAATAAGCAATTAATTTGTAACATGAACAACGAAATTATACAACGTACTCAATATTTTTGTACATAAATAGTTTTAACATAATAAACATTTTATACATTTCTTACACAGTGTTTTAATATTATTATCCTTTGCTTGGAAATAACCTAGAAGGAATAGAAGGCAGTGGCGTAGCTAGGTAGCTACCAAGGGGCTAGGCGGTCCAGTGCCCCGGGGCCCTCAAGCTCAGGGGGCCCTCGAACCATTTCTATCGAATTCTAAGGGGGGAGTGCCACCCATGCTAGCTACGCCACAATAATCAGTTTACATAGGTGTGGGGCCCCATTTTTTTATTTGTCCCAGGGCCCTTGGTTACCTAGCTACGCCACTGATAGAAGGATAGATAATATACTAAAGTCACCGATGTAGCCCACCGGATTAGCAAGTTGAAGTGGCAATGGGCAGGTCGAAAAGTGCTTGAGCAAGCACAGCGTAGGACGTCCACCTACAAGATGGACAGACGACTTGATAAAGGTCGCCGGAACATGCTGAGTGCAGGGCGCTTCCAACAGTTACTTATGGTAGTCTAAAGGGGAGACCTATATTCAGCAGTGGACGTCTTATGGCTGAAAAGATGAGGATAGATAATGAATTTGTTGGTTGGATATATTTCCTAGACTAGGATATTATCTAGAGAGAGTGGATGAGTCTGATAGGAAGGGGATACCTAGACAGATCTTCTGTGGCCAAATTAGAGATGTTTTGATGGAGGTGGATAAAGCACAAGTTGCAAGTCAGAATGTTTTTGTATTTAGGTAGAAAACGAAACCAAGGTAAATTACAAGAATGTATAAAAATAGGCATACTTAATATAGTAAGTAACGAGATATGTTACTAAAAAAATAAGCAGGAAGATAATATTGTTGGGCAATTTTAATGACGCAAGTATATGCGTTATCAATCAACTTTGAAATAAGTTAAAATAAACATTTACTAAAGAAATGTTGCTCTCAGGAAGAAATAAAAGAAATGTGGTGTCGGACTTAGAATAACACCTCTCCGTATCTTCCGTGGATGTCGTAAGAGGCGACTAAAGAAATAGGTTAAGCTATATTATATTTTAGGCGATAGGCTATCAACCTGTCACTTTTATACCTGCCAACTGTAAACTTAAAACTGCATATGTTAGAAGTGGCCACGGAACGTGAAAAAGTCATGTTTTTGATCATGTAACGTTTCGTATGCTCTGCCTACCCCATTTGGGGATACAGGCTTGATGTATGTATGATGCATGTATGAATTAAAGCTCTTTGCCGTGTGGTGTTAGGTTTAGTATTATTACACTTTCCATTATTTCCGTGGATGTCGCTGTATGAAGCTAAGGAAAAAGGTTAAGGTATGGTTAAAGGCTAAGGTGACAAGCCAGGCACTAGTCGCAGTGACCCAAATATTAGTCAAATATGCATAAAGTAAAAAAAGATAGCTATGGTTTTTTCTGCGACGTTTCGTCTACTCTGCCAACCTAATTTGGGAAAAATGGCGTTCTGTTTATGTATGTTTCTGCAACAATATGTTACAAAATATATAAATCTGTACATCTTTCTTTAAAAGAAACTTAAGTAAGTAATTTTAAATCACACGTTAAAACGCTCAACTGAGCAAATACGTAGATTTTAATGAAAACATTCTAATTTATCCTCTGATAATAAGTTTAAATAAGGGTACTTACCTTAATCTAACAAACAAGATATTACTTAATAGCAACTATTAACTTGTCAAGTAAACAGACAAACAGACACAATGATTCGTACTTAACTGCAATTAAGACGAAATTTCATAAACATTAACAGAATCGTCCGTCCTTGTCATTTTCCTTGATACGAAAGAGAAGGCACGATAATTTCTTAATGGCAAAAGGCAGAAGTCAAATTGATAAGGGGTCTATATAAATGATAAGATTACTTTGTTCCGTTCAGACGCGCCGGGACCCGCTGGACTGACAGTCACTACCACTCACAGTCACCACTATGTCTCGTCTTTTACTTTGTTTTGTGATATTTGCGTGCGTCATCGCAGCGGGGCTCGCATCGCCGGCCACGCAACTTAATTGTGACGGTATTTATGAGTTTTTTTTTAATGTTTTTCTAAGTGTTGTTGTCAGATATAGCTTTAAATTGAGATGTTACACAAGTCAATTCCTTTTTTGATAATTTATACCAATTAAGGAAACGTCTGAGTAGTGAAATAATATGGATACACTCATGTTTCAATATCTAGATTAGCTCGACATGTTTCGGGCCCATTCAGTGATCGTTTATCCGCAGTGGCTGGGTCCCGAAACATGTCCAGCTAATTTCGATATACAAACGTGAATAGAATAGAATAGAATAGAATATTAATCATTTACCTGTGTATCACAAATAAAGTATTATTCTATTCTATTCTATTCTATTCTATTCTAATATGTCCGTCTTATTTCACTATCAGTGAGCTTCGTGGTTGTTTGCGATAGGTTAGCAATCTGTCACTGTCACCTGTTTTATTTCACGTAAAACGTTAGTTTTGTCTGTGTAACTTTTGGTGTGTTCTGCCTTCCCCGTTTGGAAATTACCTGCGTGATATACTGGATGTCTAAAAAGCAGTGTCAAGCGGAATTCCAGAGATCGACCACTCCTAGAGGTACCTATCCAAACCACCCCCATGTAAATTCCGCTTTTTTGTAGTTTACGAGTTACAATTTATTTTCGTATTTTTTGTGACACGTTAACTTAGAAGACATTATTGGCCACATAAGCTTGAATTGTTGAATACACGGTTGTTTTTTTAATTGATGAATAGTGTGCCTTGCAGACGCAAATCAAAAATCAGTCACAAAAAAAATTGAAACTCGTAAACTTTAAAAAATCGCGTAACATACATGTCTTACATGTGTTTTATTCGGATACCCCTAAAAGTGATCTATCTCTAGACTTTCGCTGAACACTATTTTTAGGGCATCCTGTAATTATGTACTTACCTATGTGTAAACCCCCTGTCATTTTAGTGTTTAAAATGTTGACCTTAAGTATATTTTAAAGAACCTTAGCGTCAGTTATTTCTTAATTTTTGTTGCATTAAATAACATATTAGTGTTAAAGACTATCTATTTAAATTATATTGATTTTTTATGAAAAATGTAATTAGACTAATTGGATTAGTTAACTAAATACCTAAACAATCACACTACTTTGTAGGTGTTAGTTTTGATCTAGCAATGCGATACTTTAGTGCGTTTAGTACAAGGAAACTATTATCTCAAAGATAACGTCTGTCTAGTCTAGTGCATTTAGAACTAACTTTAATTAGTATTAAACGAACACACTAAACACTAAACAATGGGCCGAGCCGCGATGGAGGTCAAGAGTTATCGTTGGTTCAACTTCGATAACTCCATTTGCGACAGTTAATCGGACTTTGACACTTGCTTTTTAGCTCTATTAACTCGTAACCAGGATGTTACGAAAATTTCTACTGAACACTAAGCCCAGCGCAGACGACAGACTATCCGCGGCGGACTTTTTAGTCTGTGAAAATAGAACCTATGGAACTATATGCAGTAACGCACACGACGCGCAAAAAGTTCGGCGCACAATCCATATAATCCACGCAGACTTTTTGTGCGCCGCAGACTCGATCGCACAAAAAGTCTGTCGTCTGCGCCGGGCCTTAGGCTGGTTTCACAGCTGCCAGGGAGTCTCGTAAGGGCGCCCGGAGCGGGAGCACGAATAAGGAACTAGACTAGAGCATTGTTTTACAGCGACCCGGACTGGTGCGCACGGGACCCGCTCCGCGCCGCTGTGAAACGATGCTCTAGTTCCTCATTTGTGCTCTCGCTCCGGGCACCCGTAGCAACAGCCCGTACGAGTCTCCCGGACAGCTGAGAAATCAGCCTAAGTGTTTAGTAGTCATTTTCGTAAAAATGTTATTGTTCTCAGTCTTATTATGCATAGAACCAAAAAGGTCATTCTGATTTTGAGCTTGTCATTTGATAAGTACACATAATGTATTGTTTCACCAATAAAATTAGAGACGTTAAAGTGTTTTAAATATAATTTTACTGGGTTCGCATAATTTTATCACAATTGGTGGACTCATTTGCCAATAGTCCGTGCCATACAAAAATACAACTTTTGGCTACGTAATGTTCCTTTTGCTCTGCCTACCCTGTCTGGTAATAAAGGCAAATATGATTCAAATTTCAGATACGACACAATGCACGGTGAGCAACGTAGACATCGTGCCCTGCGCAAAGAAATCCGGTTGTCGGTTCAAGAAGGGGAGAAATGCTACCATCAACTTTGACTTCGTTCCAGGTGAGTTCAAATTTAATCTTATACAGGGTGGCAAGAGCTTATACTTATACCATAAGCGTCATCAAAATTGGTTGCGTAAATACAACTTCTAACCTTCTCTCTGCAGACTTCAAAATTCTAATTTAAAACTTTGTTTATGTAAATAGGCTCCTAAGAGCACTTTTACACGTCATTTTTGAGTTTACCAACGCTTCGGAAAGGGCATTATTACCAAGAAACTAGTCAGAAAATCATTTTTTCAATTTTTTTTTTACAAATTTTACTAAAATAAAAATGTCCCTTCGTCCCCAGGGATAATAATCAGCCTTGAGAGAGATCTTAAAAAAACTAAATGTATGAAAGTCCAGTCACAAACTGAATACTATAGTATTGTCTTTGTAAGAAGGTACAAGTGAGGTTTCAACAAATTTCTTTCCACTATTCCAGAGTTCTCAGCAACAGAGCTAGAAACTGAGGTGTCGTGGAGGGGGCAGCCGTTCAATGGCTTGGAGCGCAACGCTTGCCTGTTTACCACGTGCCCTGTGAGCAAGGGCGTGGGACAAGCACTGTCTTACAACATGTACCTGAACAAGAAACTTCCCAATGTAAGTGGCTACATACAATCACGCCTGTGTTCCCAAATGGGGTAGACAGAGCACACGAATCGTGACATAGACTAAACCATGATTATGACTACATCACGCTTCGCAGCCATTCTAGCAGTTTTAGGTTTGCAAAGATGGGAGAGGTAGAATAGTGACAGGATGCTAGTCTGTCGCCTAAAGCCTTTATTTATCCTTAGCCGCCTCTTACGACCTCCAAGAAAAAATGGAGAGGTGTTCTAAACCCAGATTCCAGAAGATTCGAAAGCTACTTATATATGTTATTCTGTTTTATGTTTAAAATACCCTGTAATTTTTCACGACGGTGTCTGTAACTTCTTGTACATGTTACCGGGTCTGTAACACCCTGTAGATCAGAGATGCCCAATTTGATCGGACCCAAGATCTCCTGTGTACGTAATAACGAAAACCTGTGCTATCTACCAATTACAAACTTATTAAAAACAGTTGGTGATTAACGTTGCGCCATTTGGTCTGCGTATTTATTAGCAGCTAGCTAAACTAACAGTCTCGATCGCCATCGACCTGTTGGCCACCCATACTGTACATGTTTTAGGTCTGGAACACCTAGTACATGTTACCGGGTCTGTAACACCCTACAGGATGTTTCATCAAACCGTGTATTTCTCTTGCAGGGCGCTTACACCATCAAGTGGAAGCTGTGGAACAAGGAGGACCCCGCGCAGCTGTGCTGCTTCGAGACCAACATCGTTCTTCACAAATAAACGTGTTGACATCGTCGTTGCGACTTTTATTACCGACAAACATAGAGGACCCCCTCCCCCCCATGTGGTGCCGGGTTAGAATAGCACCTCCCCCTTTCTTCCCGTGGGTGTCGTAAGAGTCGACTCTGGGAGAGGGTTAGTGTATTGTGGGCGATGGGCTAGCAACCTGTCACTGCAATATCACGTTTAACCATCTGGTTACCCTGAAATCGCTAAACGTGGCACTGGATTTTTGAATTCATGTGCTCTGCCTACCCCTCTTGGGAATACAGGCGTGAGGATATGTATGTATGTATGTAAACATAGAGGACAGGACAGACCCACTAGAGTACTAATGTCATTTCGGTTGTTCGGACACTATTCCGTCAAACTATCAAGGCGATCACTGCGCTCTTATTGGCCGTCCCAAGATCGCGCGTAACGCTAGTGCCTTTTTCTGTACGGTTATTGGCTCTGTACAGTTTCTTGTGACAAACCACTAACTTTTTGCGGGCCTGGGTGGCCAACATTGTTTCTCTAGTGGGTCTGTCCTCTATGTTCACAAACTAAGTATAGAAAAGTAAATGACTGGCGGTAGAAGGACCACCGCAAAACACGACCATTAGAAGCCTAAAACTACCGTGAGACTCTCTAGTGAAGTAAACGGATCTACCAAAGTTTTTTATATCGAGATTATCTCGAAATGTTTCGGGCCAATCCGTGAGCCATCATCTGGAACTATACGCCCCGGCAGTGGCTAGACACGCACATCCTTATCCTTACTAATCTTTACTATCCTTACTTTTGTTTTTTTGTTCCGCTTTCACGCCGTAACTACTGAACCGATTGCGTTGAAATTTATTTATTTATGTAACTCCGAACAAGTGCGCACTGTAATGTATAAAGTACTAGCAAGTACAGGGATCATGAAGTCCTAGTACAACATACTACTGTCGTTGAATGGACAAAGAATATCTAATTGGATAGAATTGCGGTATTGTATTATAAATAGGTCAATATCATCGCAGCTGCTACAAGGGTCAAGATTTTATTCAAACCTAGTGAAGAACCTATACTATAGACCGATAGGTACTTAAAAGATGGTAAACAATATTGACATGTCTTATTATTGAAATACACAGTCTAAAAATGAAAATCGTTACAATATACAATTCAATTATGAAAGTAAATGATTTTTTCATACCTAAATTGTAAAATGTAAAGATTTTGATTTATAAAGTGTATGTTTAAATAAAAAGACACGTCAAGATTGTTTACCATCTTTTAAGTACCTATCAGTCTCTAGTATAGACTGGATTTTTGAATTCATGTGCTCTGCCTACCCCTCTTGGGAATACAGGCGTGAGAATATGTATGTATGTCTAGGTAAGAACTAAAGCGATTGAACTCGCTTTCTTATAAAAAACAGCTATCGAAGTCGAAAGCTGCCACAGAGAGATAGGTACACAGGCAATTTCAAAAGTATGGTATACTAGCTTTCCGCCCACGGCTTCGCCCGCGTGGAACTCGGTTATATTGCGGTATAAAGCACAACTATAAGAAAACTTCTCGTTTCAAACGACACACAACGCCATCGATCTATCATCAGAATTCTATCGATCGGTTATCGATTGATATCGATCTATCATCGATTGATATCGATCTATCAAACAAACTATAGTTTTGTTTTCCCTCGGGAACATCATTTTTTTCCGGGATAAAAAGTAGCCTATGTCACTCTCCGTGCCCTAAACTATCTCTACCTAAAAAATCACGTCAATCCATCGCTCCGTTTAGCCGTGAAAGACGGACAAACAAACAAACAAACAAACAAACAAACAAACAAACACACTTTCACATTTATATATTGGTAAGGATTCTAAATATGTAGTTACCTTAAGTAAGAATATTTATTTAAATAATTTAAAACAAAAAAATACACTAACGAAAAATATAACTTACTTAAAAACTAAACCTCTTACTTTTTTACCTCCGAACCTAAAAAATGTGAGAGAAGTGGTTACAAAATCTGAAATAGTCATGGTTTTTAACTACTACTCTGCCTACGCCTTTTGGAAATATAGGCGTGATAAATGAATGTTTGTCTACGTAACATTTCGTGTGCTCTGCCTACCCCATTTGGATATACAGACCTGATATATGTATGCAGGTATGATTGCTCTTCTACAACAATACAAGTGAGTAAATACCCTCCCACTTTCTGCTTTTATTTACCATCTGTTTACAAACGGAAGTAGGTAGGTATGACAAAACACGATCATAATTTTCTCCGATTCAATTAGCCAACAACTCGACTTCTCAAAGTTAATTAATGCGCAAACAAAACCACGAACCAGCTGGCAGCTTGTACAAACACTAAAAAACAAACGACCCTCGCAAAAACACCTGCGGCTAACCAATTATTGTGTTAAGAATGCGAGATCGTAAAGACGACACATACTTTCGTTACGTAGGTACGTTCAACGCTTAGTTCTGGAATGTACGCCGAGATGTGGACCCGTGTGTTGTGTTTGTGCGTCTGTCTGTCAGTTGCTTGGAGCGAAACTGTCACCAAAAAATACTGCAATGGCGGTAAGTCTACACTACTGTTTTAACAGACATTTTGCCATGCGATGGCTAAGATTTGTACTAAATCTACTAAACTTCTCGTATGGTGTTCGAATAATTATGTCTCCATTTTAAGTATTTACTTAATACGTCTTAATAATAAATTGGTCGTTTGGGCATTGTTGTGTACTTATTTAATATTCATTTGCTAATTAGCAATGAGTAAGTCCATGACATCCACGTGCTCTAGACTTACAGACTTGATCTTTGGAATAATGGCACTGTACAAAATCTGTTATATTATATCCACTAATTAAATTGTTTTTAGGGTTCCGTAGCCAAATGGCAAAAAAACGGAACCCTTATAGATTCGTCATGTCTGTCTGTCTGTCTGTCTGTCTGTCCGTCCGTCCGTATGTCACAGCCACTTTTTTCTGAAACTATGAGAACTATGCTAATGAAACTTGGTGAGTAGATGTGTTCTGTGAACCGCATTAAGATTGTTACACAAAATTTAAAAAAAAGCAATAATTTTTTAGGGTTCCCCATACATGGAACTGAAACTCAAAATTTTTTTTTTCCTCAAACCCGTACGTGTGGGGTATCTATGGATAGCTCTTCAAAAATGATATGGAGGTTTTTAACATCATACTTTTCTAAAGTGAATAGTTTGCGCAACAGACGCTTCCAAAGTTGAAAAAGTTGTGTCCCCCCCCCCTCTAACTTCTAAAATAAAAGAGTGATAAATCAAAAAAAAAAAAATATGATTTACATTACCATAAAAACTATCAACGAAAATTAGTTTGAACAAAATCTACCAAGTAGTTTTTTTTTAATAAATAAAATTAAAATTTATCATTAGTTCGAAAATCTGTCACTAGATGGCGTTGTAATCGGTTTGTACGGAACCCTCAGTGCGTGAGTCCGACTCGCACTTGGCCGGTTTTTGAACTATGTATTCAAAGTCGCATTAGACGTAACTTGTAATGATAGAAAGTAAAATAATTATTATTTTTTAGCAGCAAAAATAAGTTTGTTGGTATGTTCAAGACATGTTTTTTTTTTGGCCCGCACAAGAATATCAAAAGTATTAAGTACTCAGTTGCACGCCACAATTGGTTATTAATAATAACTTATTATGCATGGCCTTCACTATTGAACTAAGTAATACAAGCGATTTAATCTGCACAGGCAAAGTACCTACCTTGATTTAAACTTTAATCCTACGAATTACTTATTAAATTAAAAACACTGATCAGATTTTCCGTCCAAAGCCAACTAAAAACCAGAAAATTGGACATCAGTTTCATATAAGAAGCAAACTACATGTAATTAAATCATTTAGGGTCTACTCAAAGCCGTAGATAAACACAAATCCCTTCCCTGAACAATGCTCTTCTCAACATCTTTTCAACGCCCACTCATCGCGGCGTTCAGCATATAACTATAGCTAGCAAGTCTTTGCCAAAACGTCGCTCAAATGACGCTGTGTTCGTACGATTACTAACAAGTTCCCGTGGTTTTTTTCCAGTGGATCTTTCCCAATGCTCCATTATCAACGCGGCGGTGGACCCGTGCCCCAAAGGCTTCAACTTCTGCAGCCTGAAGAGGAACAAACCTTACACACTCACGGTGGACTTTACTCCTCGTAAGTTGAAGTTGTTCCTATCGAAGTACTAAAATGCCAACAAGCAGGAATCCTAATAATAATTAAAAAAATACGGATAGCACGTCTTAACAGGAGTTTAGCTCGATGTTTCGGGCTTGTCCGTAACTCGTAGCCCATCATGTAAAAGCCGCGGCTGCTTCTTGAGTGAGTCTCAAGACTCTCAAGTTAGTTTCATGTTCAAAGGATGCAAAAATTATCAAAAGAGAGATGTCGAAACTTGCATGACAGTGGAATCAGTTTCATTACTCCCGTGTCTACTATTGCCTGTGTCTTTATTCGGTTTAAAGAACTGTCCATATAAATTGCTTATGTACTTAGGTATAGTTGCCACCTAACAGGCCTGCCTTTACTACCTGTAGGTTATCGAGGGTAAAAAAGAAGCCGTTTGCCAGGTAACAATTCAAAAACTATAGACTAACCTACGAGTATACATAATGAGATAGCCAAACGCCATCGCAATCTAGAAATGTAAATGAACAGTGACACCGACATCTGTCGAAGACTAAAGATAATATAAACATTTTGTACAGTCTTTTTGCAAAAATGAAGTTTCGAATTCGCTGTTTCCAGGATTCTCGGCCCAGAACCTGAAACTGGCTATGTACGGGGATGATGACAATGATGGTGTCTTCGATAAGGTCGTCAAGACCCCGAGCGACCCCTGCAACCTCATGTCATGTCCCGTCTACGGCAATATCCCAAGAATCTTCAATCTGCACTTCACTCTTGACAAAACACTTGGAGATGTAAGTTACACTTGGTACCAGTATCCCAAGTGTCGTTATTACGATCAAAACATGGGTCACTCGCGTCACGTTTACACAACTATCGACAAGACATTATACCTATGTATGTACAGCGTTCCCATACAAACTGATGCGTCTGATGCGTATTAACGCAGACTAGTGTTTTAATCATGATGACTACACTTGGGCCTCTTGTAGACGTCTGGTATTTTCACCACAACGGACCGTTTTATTTGCCGGACTCGCGGTGGTGTATGGCACACAATGGATGTGTGTACACGCACCGGTGCCGGACAAGTATCCAGATACAGCTTACGTAGTCTACATTAAGCTCGCTCGGCGAAACTAGTGGGGGTAATCGGCGCATCGGAGAGAATGCGAGGAGGTGAAATACCGTGACGCCGTTCACCCCTTCGCTTTTCGAACAAATAAACCATAAAAATGAAAACTGCGCATTCTACTTTTGCCGAGCGATCTTAAGAGGATAGGAGTCGCACCACTTCTCCATACAAACATAATCCCCTATTTTCTCTTTGAATAATGACATTAGAGCAAAATTTTTTATTACATAATTTTTGTAGGTATCTGTTGTGGCTATGCCCCTATGATTTGCTTTTATCGATATTCTAAAATTTTCATTTTTTTTCTTATTTAGAATATCGATAAAAGCAAATCATAAGGGCATAACAACAACAGATACAAATTTAATAAAAAAAATGTCATTATTCACGGAGAAAACAGTGGACTAAATTTATATGGAGAAGGTGGTACGCGTACGACTCCTATCCTCTTAACTCACCGCGCGACCTTTGTAGGCGAGTGGACTGTGAGGGTTGAGCGCTGGTTCTTGTGGGAATTAGATTATTGGGAGAAGACGAAAACACGTGTTGTATG
>BHDV01004845.1:104810-118237 GCA_005406045.1 Adoxophyes honmai
CCCCCCCTTCCTCTCCAACTTAATATTAGATGAGATTTGATTCGACCCCCCTTAAACACCTCACGTAATTTATGAACGCCCTCTATCAACCCTGCTAAACTAGTTATGTTTCAGCTGCGTTCAGCAAAATATGAACGCTCGGATAAATTAATAAGTTTCAATTTCGCGTGCAAGCAAGCAAGGATAAAAAGAGACGTCAACATTTTTATGCCCAAACATAACTTTTCATTTACTTTATCAGCAGTAGACCGTCTATACGTATTCGGCCCGTGTGGTGCCGGGTTAGAATAGCACCTACCCCTTTCTTCCCGTGGGTGTCGTAAGAGTCGACTCTGAGAAAGGGTTAGTGTGTTGTGGGCGATGGGCTAGCAACCTGTCACTGCAATATCACGTTTAACCATCTGGTTACCCTGAAATTGCTAAACGTGGCACTGGATTTTTTGAATTCACGTGCTCTGCCTACCCCTCTTGGGAATACAGGAGTGAGAATATGTATGTATGTATATTATGTAAATATTCTACAGAGTTCTTCAGTAGTTGTAGGTTAGAAGACAACCGGTGAAAAAACGTTCGCCGTTTGTCAATGGACAGCAGCCCGGCACCGGATGCGGTCAAAGCCGCCTGCGCAGCTTTTTGCGATCATAAACATGATAATGTATCTCAGCCCCGCCCAGCGCAACTCTGACGTGTTTCTCTGAGCCGTGAGAATACCGCGATGGCGTTTAGAAATGGTTCAAAATGATTAGCCCTTCGATTAGCATTCGATCGCTTCCCAGCATGCCGTAATTGGTAGCCCGCCGGCTCCCGGCCTTAACCTCCTAAGAGGCCCATGGTCCTACCTAGGACTAATGTCAAAATAAGTTTAAATTTTACATGAATGACACTAAGCCTCAGGCGATCAAAATTTGATGCCGGGCCTTAGGAGGTTAAGTATGTTCTTTAAAATTAGTCATCTGATATTTTCTTAAGACTAGTAAGCTTGCCGTATGGCATTTAAACATTTTTTGCGTCTGGTGTGGGGTTAAGAATAACACCTATCATTACTTCCGTGGATGTCGTAAGAGGCGACTAAGGAAATAGGTCAAGTTACATTTTAGGCGACGGGCTAGCAACCTGTCACTATTATACCTGCCAACTTAAAACCTTTAAAATATGCTAGGCTTAGAAATATTCTAGCCACTGCCACGAACAATGAATTTTATCTCTGCCGATTTATCCCTGGTCGTACGAAATCCATGGAAGAAATGGAGTGGTGTTATTCTAAACCCGACTCCACAAAGTAAATAGAAAAACCCTTGTCTAATGATGAGTTGCACCTTCCTCTGTCTTGCACCTCGTCTCTAGGCGTCCTAGGTGTCCTAGGCTTGTATTAGCTCTAACGTCTAGTGCACAGCAAGCAGTGAAAGCCCTGGGCAGGGCAGGCGCGGTCAGTCACCCGCATTCCTCGGATGCCAGCGCTTGCGCCGGCGCGGGTCCTTACTTCCGCGCCTTGCGAACTGTAATGCCTCATCTTGAAAAATACAGGGTGAAAATGAAATCCGTAACGAAATTAATTCCTGATACTCAGAATCACTAGCACAATACAATGGTAAAATAAAAAAAACACTTTTTTTTTTCTTTTTTTTCATCGGGAAATTCCCAAAAAATTATTGAATGTGGGCACACTACAAACCGCGGTGTAACTGTTTACGTTTGTTTAAATTCAATTCTAAAGTAGGGTAGTTTTGCATTTGTCACAGTTCGACGACCCTATAACCGCCGACCCTATAATCGCCGAGGGTAGGAATACAAAATGAATTCTCGAGCGGACAGTCGATGCGCACGCGTTCCCTAATCATCCCGGTCGTACGATACGCTAGCACAAAGTGTACGAGTGACAATATCGTTAGAATTTTCGAATCGCGAGTAATAGGAAATTAGGAAATGGTGCGAGTGTACATCCAAAGTATGTTTTACCAACAAGATAGTGCATCCCTCCATTACGCTCGCGGTATACGCGCGAGCACTTGAACAATGCGTATGTGTAAATACGGTGACCGGTGGATAGGACGCGGTGGACCTGCCACCTGACGTCACCCCTTGTGATTTCTATCTTTGGAGCGAAATGAAGCGCCATGTGTAAATGGACGAAACACAAAATTTACAGAATCTTAAAGACAAGATTGTAAGTGCATTTTCTAAGTGAAAGTGACACTGAAGTGCTAATAAGAGTGAATAAAAACGTTTTGAAACGTGCAAGACTCTGTTTGGAGAGAAATGGACTTCATTTTGAACAGCTATTAAGGTACCTACGCTTAGTTTAGATTTGTAGGGTAGGGTTAATTTTTTATTATTATGGTACATAAGTTGATTGATAGTTGACGTCCCACGCGCGGTGTCAATAATGTTAGCACTTTTTAGGAAAACTTTGACGACTCATAACTTCTTATTTACAAAAGTAAATGAGAAACTACTCAAATTATATTTTTAAGTTCTATTAACATACAGGTATGTAAAATTTCGTTACGGATTCCATTATCACCCTGCATATGGATAACTCACGTTTTAAAGAAGTTCAGCTCGACAGGTTTTGGGCCAATTCGTAGCCCTTCATCTAGAAGCCGCAGCGGCTGTGGCTGCCAAACGCACAATGTGAAAATGTAAGGTTGGTTCGTTAGCTCTGCTCTTGGATAGACCTAGCTCCGGTGTCAGGCTTAGTCGCGATTTATGGGACACCCTGTATACTACTTGTGAAGTTGAACAAAGTTACGATAGTATAGACTAGAGAGGCACTTCGGCTCGCCTCGTCAAATTTCGCTTCGCCTCGGACGACTCCCATTTGCCGTCGATTTTTGTACCCCGAGTCAAAGGGCTTGAACGGGGTCATCGCGAAGTTTGACGACTGTGTAGAGTCACTTCGGACTTCGCCAAAGTTTGCCGAGGTAATTCACCGAGGAAATTCGCGAGTTGTGTGGAGGAGGCATAGAAACATAGGTATATCTCGCCCGCGACTCAGCTTGCGCCTTGCTATCTCAAGCCAGCTTTTCAAACTTATTAGATAACAAATCGAACGTGAGATCTGAAAGCTAGTAATCGCCTCAAATCAAAATGGCGTTCGCTCAAAGTGTTAAACTATAAATTTTCATTGGCCATAAGAGCAATTTCGTGTGAAATAGCCATCCATCGCCTCGGGGCTTAAACGTCGTAACAGCCACTACAGGCCTCATTTTTACGACCTTCCTGCCTCGAGGCGCCGCTTTGTTTTACGGCTGTTCATTAGTGTAATTAAGATTGTTATTAAATCAAACAGTCTGTCTGTGGCAACACTTTCTTCTCAATTAATTCAGTGCTTTTGTTCACGGCCGACGAATCTTTTTGGGCATAGATTAAAATAATAAGCTACGTAGATGATTTCAGCATCTGTGGCACGGTAACGAACGTTTAGAGAATGAGTAACGTAAGTCAAGTCAATGGTTGGTAGTTCCATTCCCATGATCGTCATTTAAATTTTCACTTCAATTGGCAATAGTTAGGACTAGACATGTCGAATACTGGTGCAGCATCAGGAATTGAGGCCTTTGCGTTTGGTTGTGGTTTGGTGTAGAATTAAAACTCTTATGGATATAGGTATAAGTTCCGAATAATCCGTTATTAAACAAAGTAAAACACTTCGTATTTCACAAAAAATACAGATAGGTAGATGGTTAATAAATACAACAGAGTACAAAGGGTTTTTTATAAAAGGGATCCCTACCAACCAACCCTGAGAAGCAGAGAGGAGTAGAACATTATTACAACACAAAGTCGACTTATTTTCCTTACTTTGCCTCTACAGAGCGGGTAAACTGTGAAGAAATGGAGAGGTAGTGTTCTAAACCCGATACCACACGGTTAACCGAAAAGTACCTATTGAATCTGTGACTCCTTAAGCTGCGTGATGGTACAAAAGGTGTTACTACATTCCTAATCTGCGCTAATTATTCTTTAACCGTATGCATGGCATCACTTTCTCGCGGCTCTCACTAATTCGAATTACAATGTAATTGTAACATCGGGCAAGCAGTTGACTTATTGTATTGCTATGGCAGTTGACTTATTGTATTGCTATGGCAGTTGACTTATTGTATTGCTATGGCAGTTTACTTATTGTATTGCTATACAACTACTCAGCCAATTAGGATTAGCTTGCGTCTGCGCATGCGATTATTTTGTATTCGTAAGGGTAAATATATGGTTGACGTCGGGATGAAATAATACGTGTCCATTTCTTCCATGGAGGTTGTAATAGCCCTAACAGACGACCAAATCTGGTTTGGTCCGAACCTCGAACTTGGTTGGCTCCAAATCAAATTCGAACGTGTGTTCTGCGGTTGGCCGAACATATGACGTCAAATGTTCGGCCAACCGCTGAACAGACGACCAAATTTGGTTTGGAGCCAACCAAGTTCGTGGTTCGGACCAAACCAGATTTGGTCGTCTGTTAGGGCTTTAAGAGGCGACTAAGGAATTATTTTTGCCTTGTCGTGTCAGGTTTAGAACAACACCTCTCCATTCCTTCCGTAGATATCGTAAGAGACATACATACATACATTTCTCACGCCTGTAATTCCCAAGAGGGGTAGGCGGAGCATGAATCCAAAAATCCAGTGCCACGTTTAGCAATTTCAGGGTAACCAGACTCGTAACCAGCATTGTAAGAGACGACCCAGGAAATAGGATCAGGAACATTTTAGGCGACAGGCTAGCAACCTGCCACTATTATAACTCTGTTGTCAATTTTTCAACCTAAAATTGTCATAAAACTGGCTGGCTGATGTGAAATAGACACGGTACCGGCTATGTAAGATTTTCGTATGTATGTATAGATGACATATAGACAATAAACATGCATTTAAGCATCCCATGGCTAATCGCTTCGATGCACTCAATCTGACCGCGCAGCACAAACAAAAACCAGTCATTAGCACAACACCTGCTGTATAGAAAGTGTAATTACCTAAGAAGATACACAAAATGTTCAACTACGCTTGTTGTTTCGTACGAAAAAACGCAATATGAACCTTATTGCAACGTCTTACAATTTATTCGACTAGTAAAGTTGAGCTTCGCTGTAGATTCAGACTATTATAGATAAGAGATCAGAACATGATGATTGGCGATCGAAAAACAAGGGGTCATTTGTTAAATTAAAAAACAATTGCTATTAGTTAGTAGTTACATTTTACTTGACTTTGATGACATTAGTGGAAATAGTGGACGGCTCTTTAATATGGAAGTAGTTTTTACTGTAAACCTAAGTACCTATAAATAGCGTTATACCTCCACGCATTCCTGGGAAAACGGGTCCAGACACACAGACAGAAGGACGGACAGACGGACGGTCGATAGACGGACAGACGGACGGACAACAAAGTGACCCTATAAATGTAGATAGTCACGTAACGTTTTGTCTGCTCTGCATATCACATTTGGGAATAGAAGCGTGATATATGAGTGTATAGCAACTCTAGCACTACCTATCGTCCAGTAGTAGAGCTTCTTCCACAAAACGTCATCTACGTCATCAACTGTCAAAGTGTTAGCGACATGGCCATGGCGCTATAGAAATTTCGAAGATCGGTTGCATGAATGGTTAAAAACAACGTCCAACTTTATCCCTGTAGACTTCGGTCCCCAAGCAATCCAAGCATAACACCTGTCTGGAGAGAGATCTCTCTATTAAAGTCTTTTCCAAAAGGGTGTCCAGAATCAACTGAATTCCTGAATTCCCCTAATACCAGAGAATGAAAACACCAGGCTCGAAAAACACAATGTGCTTGAAAGTGTTTTAATGTTTTAAGATTCATAGGGAACATAGTTTTATAGGGAACATGGTACTTTACAAAACTGATATAAAAACGAACATAGCATAAAGAAAATCTGGTATTCCGGGAATCTAATATTTTGATAAGCAGGTATGTCGGCAATCTAGTATTTTGCAATTCTGATATTAAGGGAACGAGCGATTCAAAAGCAAAACCAGTACAGTTATAAGCGACAACAATCGTGACGAAGTGATACTCTTCGTATCATAACATCCAGCTCAAACCAAATCACAAAAACCAACATAAAAACCAATCAGCTTATGAATAGAAAGTGACTCGTCTATCACTTTTTCTATCTACATCGCTACAATTATCATTACAAATCTATTTCCCAGTTAAGAACAGATGGACCGTCCGATAATATTAATTGGATTTCTTTTACGAGCACAAAAACGATTCATACTATCTTCAATTATACTAAGTTGTCTGTAGATTTGTTCTCACGGCGAAAGTTTGAGATAGTATCGTCGGCTTGGATATAATGGGTGTCTAGTTAGCACCCTCAGTATGATGGTGTAGGAGAAAGAATTGGTAGGACTTTGTTCACTAACTACGTGGACTAAGTTCCTTGCGACGCATTCTTCTTGGCACTGATGAAATTTCAGAAGCGCTGGTAGACTCGAAGATACCGTGTAAAAGAGCTCTTAGGAGCCTATTTGCATAAGTAAAGTTTTGAATTTTGAATTACGATAATATTCTACATCTACCACCTTTCTACTTAGGTCTGTGAGGTGTCGGATTACAATAACAACTCTCCATTTCTTCGTTGGATATCGTAAAAGCCGACTAAGGAAGGAAGAAAGATTATGGTATGCTCTGGGTGACAAACTAACAACTATTACTAGCAGTGTGGTGTCGGATTTGATAAAACCTGTACACCCAAAGATGTAAGTAGTAAGAGGCGACTAAGAAAAAGGGTTAGGGTATCTTTTAGACGCCAGGCTAGCAACCTGTCAAAATAATACATTATTTGATAGCCAGGTATCGGTGCAATAACGTACAATAACTTTGGATGAGACATTTTCAGGGACTTTTTTAGTAATTCAAATTTAGCAAAAGTCGTCACCTCTACCGACAAAGTTACTAAATTGGCAACAACACTGGAAACTGAGTTTCGTTTCATCGCGTTCGAGTAGCATCGTGCGAAATACAGTTACTAACTGGTTTTTGGATGGTTCCATCACTTTTGAGTACATATCTCTGTGTGAGAAAGTACCTAATGATACGATAGTACAGGTCTGATGTTTTAAGTATAACCTAAGATTTTTTTATAACGGTACAAGGAGCGTTACTACGGGCCAAGTTGAGTCACCTGCCCTACTAGGGCAGCAGAACCTCAAGATGGTGTATAAGGCCATCTAGTCCATAACAGGGCTTTAATGCATGCATCGATTGTTTTACGGTGTTAGTGGGAGCCTTTAATGCTTTAATGGACGTGTAGGCTGCATACGGAAGTCAGGATGGGAATATTTACTTGGGTCTTCATCCGATACTATCTTTGTTTTGTTTTATTGACATCCTGTGAACAAACATACTTACGCCTGTATTTCCAAAAGAAGTGGGTAGAGCGCACGAAACGCTACATAGAAAAACCGTGACTATTTCACGTTTTGCGGCCACTTCTAGCACATTTTTGTTAGGTTTTTAGTTGGCAGGTAAACCAGTGACAGGTTGCTAGCCTGTCGTTTAAATATACCTACGGACTACATATATGTAGGTAGATCATACATATTCTCACGCCTGTATTCCCATGAGGGGTAGGCAGAGCACATGAATTCAAAAACTCAGTGCCACGTTAAGCAAATTCAGGGTAACCAGATGGTTAAACGTGATATTGCAGTGACAGGTTGCTAGCCTTTCGCCCACAATACACTAACCCTTTCCCAGAGTCGACTCTTACGATACCCACAGGAAGAAACGGGGAGGTGCTATTCTAACCCGGCATCACACGAGGGACCTACGGACTATGAAAAAAGAAAAGAAGGTAAATAAAATCGTGATTAAGTCCCGCGTACATATAAATATTATTATGTATGAAAAAAGAATCTGAGTATGTAGTAATAGATGCGTCATAAGGAAATGCAGACTCAATAGACGACAAGTCTCAAGGGAAAATGAGAAACTTTCTCAGCACCTAATGCGTAAAACAATTGTCAAAGCGATGACAAACTGCTTGATTATTCCACGTACTCTTTATGCTTGTCGATGACTCGACGGGAATTATATTAGGCTCAAACATTTGAAGTTTTCACTTGCCGTTGACAGGTGGAAAGAAGTTTCCTAAAATTATTGTACTTGTGAACCAGTTTCATCATTTCTGGAGACGTACTATCGAAGCAACTGATTCTTGATCCACTATAAAATTTACAGTAAACGTTGTGCGCGCTCTTTCTTATAATTTGGAATATCACAACCGATACCGTGAACCGCCGCGCCGTCTCGCTTCCGCTGTCAATTTGGAGCGTCATCTACCATCATCCGATGTGGTGTCGGGTTTGGAATAGCGCCTCTCCATTTCTTCCGTGGATGTCGTAAGAGGCAACAAAAGAGATTAAGGTTCCATTTTGGAGGACGGGCTAGCGTCCTGCACTATTGTAACTGCCAACTCGGAATTTAAAAAAAATGCTAGATGTGGCCGTGAAACGTGAATTAGTCATGTCTTTTTCAACCTGCTCTGCCTACCCCATTAGGGAATACAGGCGTGATGTATGCATGTATTTATTTACCATCAGTAGAATAGCAGTCTCCAATCTATCCAAATACCTACCACAATGAGTGGCGTGATTTGGGCACTAAACCCTGTTCAATTCCTGCATGAATGAAGGCTTGTGCAAAGAAATGCATAATGAGCTCCACTAGACATAATAAGCTGAATTATAGCTGCTATAAATAACATCTTTGAACCCACAGACTTATATCGAAATAGATACCGCGAGTTCCTGCATTTGTATGAAAACTAAGGGTGCCACTTTTTCTACCCTACTGTAACGTCATATGAGCGCTTTAGCGATGGAAATTGACAGTCCCAGTGAAACCGATTTAAAGGTGACGCCGCCTAATTCAAGTTGCCTTGTCTCTAAGCAGTTAAACCTTATCTAAGTGGTACAAAACTAAATGAAATCGCGTCAAAGGAAGAGCATAGCTCTCCCTCTTGGCTCCCTTTTAGCATACGAAGTACAGTCACGAACCGGGATTGTTGAGCCACTTGCCACTGTTCGCAATTTAGACGTGTAATCAATGACCGATGTGACCGACTAGATGTTGATGACTGATTACTGCAGGGCCCGTAACTTTCATGCCGTTGACACAAAAATGACGTCACGCTCCTTAAAGGGTGATCCTAAATAGTTTGATTGAAATTATCAATAATTAGTTGTCAATCATTTTAATCATGTACAAATTAATGAATAAATAACACCTATGTGATACGTGAGACGTAAATAAAACTGTTGGAGTTATTTTATACACATTTTATTAAATGGTATTGTTACCACATTTCAGTAATTACGTAGAAAACTGAGTACCTCTCTAACGGAAAGCACGCCATCCTTCTTGCATTAATTCCCATGCAAAGAAAATCTAAGTCATCTTCGCGTTCATAATGTAATGCAATATTCATAAAATCCTTTTATTTTTTAATCGTATTTTTGATTGTTATGTAAGCCACAAAAATACAAACATACATAAACAAAAACATGATTAAAATGTTTGACGACTAATGATTAATGATTTACAATCAAACTATTTGAGATCACCCTCACATCAATTTGACGTCAACGGCATGAAAATTACGGGCCCTGCTGATTAGTATTACACGACCAAGTTACAAACACAAGTCACTCAACAATCCCGGTTCGCGATAGCACATCCACTTGAGTCATCTATTTCGATCTGTCTGTGTTTGAACCGTTATCAGTGCGTGTTTGTGCTGGCTGAGTCATGGAACGGCCGTCGCCTGCGCAGGGCCGTCTCCAGACCATATGTCGCGCCGATTATGGCAGCTGGTTGCTTTGTAATACTATATTTCTAGCTATAGCCTCGACATTAGACACATACATACCTACATCTACATCACGTTTTTTTTTCAAATGGGGTAGGCTGATCACACGGAACACTGCATAGATAAATCCATGACCATATATTTTAGGTTTTGAGTTCAGAGGTACTTTACCTTTCGCCTAAAATATACCTCTTTAGTCGCCTCGTGTGACACCCATGAAAGACACGGAGAGGTGCTATTCTAAACCTGACCACACGGCACTAGACACAAAGTGGTAGTTATATTGTCCAGGAGTTTTAGGACTATCAGTTTATGGGTATACTTTAGGTCTTGAGGTTTTTCTATTTATCGCACCTTTTCGACAAAAGGACCTCTTTCAAAAACTCGATGAGCTTCGGAGTGACTAGAATCCTGTTTCACCATCGTCAAATAGCAACTGGCAAATTTCGTTTTCAAAAATTCGGAACACGTTTTAATTCGCTATCCCGATTGGAAAACATTTTGCGCTAAACGAATCAGCTGGCTTAGCACGACAAGGCAGGTGTCAAGAGTGAAATAGGCTCTTCCTATCCCTGTCTAACTAGAGACGTCAGAATGTCAACACATATCCCGCGCGCGAAGATACTCGCGCCTTGCCAAAATCATCTCTCTTTGTCAGGGGGTGAAAGTAGGAGTCGTGCCGTATCAGCCAGCTTAGGACAGCAAGGCACGAGTGAAGATGTGCGTGAGATAGACTATACCCGTCACTGTCTAACAAAAGACGCCAGAAAGTGACAGGACAGTGGCAGAGCGAAGTTCATCGTGACGCGTTACTCCCGATGATGGGTTACGCATTAGCCCGAAACATTTCTAGCTAAACTCGAAAGACACGAGTATATTTGTTTTATTACACTATCTGTATGCAGCTTTACAGTAACGCTCACATCAACATCACTTAGGGCCGATTGTTCAATCACCAGATAAATTTATCTGCCAGTTAAAATTATTGCTATCCTTTTTTCGCGTCATATAAAAGAAAAGTGACAGCCAACATTTATCGGACAGATATGTTTTATCTGGTGATTGAAAAATTAGCTCTTAGTTGCCTTATTTGAAACGTATAACAAGTTATTAAATACATTGCTTCTGTGTTAATTAGCTCCTTTTTCAAGAGCAACAAGTTAACGTGAAAGGTAAACTTAGGTATTTACACTACTACCACTACCGTGAAAGGTCATCGCTAACCGCATTTATGTCACTACAGTCAATAGGGAAAACGAGCTTCGAATAGTTTTGGACTCCATTTGTCGTATCGGAGAAGTAAACCTTTTCCATACTTAACCCCTAAATCATTGGTACTGGACTGGAGGTCGCAGGAAAACGCTGGATGCAGGTCGCTTTCATCAAGTACTTATGGAAGTCTAAAGGGAGGACCTATGTTCAGCAGTGGACGCGGACGTCACATGGCTGAAATGATGATGATGACATCATTGGTTCTCATAGTAATCCAGGTGGATCCCCAGGGGTCCATGGGAGACTACGGAGTGTTGGGAAAACCGAGTATAGTTAACGGAGTGTATTTAGGGGTTCAGTACAAATGTACCTAGTAGCAGGGGGTCCACAAAACCCCAAAAACCTTTGGAAGAGGTCTATGAGTAAAAAAGTTTAGGAAACTCTACCCTGTATCAAAACCTAAAAATTAATCTAAAAGTTGCTATAAAACGTGAAGTAGCCGTGGTTTTGTCTATGTAGCGTTTCGTGCTCTCTGCCTACCCCATTTGGGAATACAAGCGTGATGTATGTACTTTCCAAGCTCAACTATTTACGAAACACCTATTCGTAACCTACATGGATGAGTTGCCGAAAATGGCACAGCAGCTGTTAAGTATGGTTGTTGACAGTCGCGAAATGCCAGCGAGAGGCCAAGGCGAACCGGTGGATGCGCGTGCGACTGTGACAATGACTGTCTTCATTCTGTCTGGACTGCGCGTTTCGCACATCGTTACGGCCATTATCAGAGCACTGCGGAAATCTGAAAATATACACACACATCCTCACGCCCCTATTCCCAAGAGGGGTACCTTGCCCAGAGTCGCCTCTTACGACACCCACTGGAAGAAAGAGGGTTCTGAAAATATAAATGGTAAGAAATCGATATTTTTAATATTTTTATTCAACCTAGATTAATGGGCATTTAAACAAAGTGTAATTAAGTACACTAAACGATTTTATAGGTATAGAAACTCATAAAACTTTCCACTTTTGTGTATGAAACGCCATATACCGAATGTATGAAAGTGATAGTCATAATCATAATCATAAAACTGACAGTTTTGAGTGGGATATTTTTATTCTACAGTCTTCGAAATCTGACTTGGCAAGAGTTTATGTAGTGGGGGTAAGCTCGCGCATCGTTTTTTCCACTAGGTAGGTACATAGGTACATACATACATACATACAATCACGCCTATTATTCCAAATGGGGTAGGCAGAGCACACGAAACGTGAAATAGACATAACCATGATTATGACTACTTCACGCTTCGCTGCCACTTCTAGCTAGGTAGGTACTTACTTGTTTGCGCTGTTATTCTGAAAATGAGCTAAGAAGTTTCTTTTTTTGTGGAAATGGCCGCATCTCGAAATGCCGGATACGATTTTGTTAAAGCTAGGCTAACTACCATTATTGAAACCCGTATTCAAATGATAAAAAAGTAAAATCACTTCAAAGAAAGAGCAGTTACGCAAATTGGTTCCCAGGATAGGCAGAGACCAAATAAAACCATAAAAACGTCTTCAAATCACGAAATGCCTCTCGTTTTACTCTTTTACTGTCCAATAGCAAACCGATTTATCAAATTGAATGTGAACCTTTCTATTATTTTACTTTCACGTGTGTATTTATTGTTTCGTTGATAATGGCGCGGGCGCACCTTTTAGGGTTGTCAAGAGCCTAAAACCGCAAACTTAATTCACTTATCCCCGGCGGCGCCACTGTCGAACATTAAACATCGATTTAGTATGGTTGCGCTTAGTTCCAAATTTCCCCGACGCCCCGGATAACTTTGTAGGACTAGAAAGCAGGTAAACTGTCTATAACAGTTATCATGTTGTCATATCATAATTTGAAGCGGTTTGTCATCGTCAATCTGTTGTGGTTATGGCGGGAAAGTCAACTAACAAATTGCGGAATGTATTACAATGATGGCTGAGGTTTTCAGAATGGCAGGGACTGGTTTACTTAAACTATAACCCTCCGAGTGGCATTCCACCGTTTTCCGGCATGCCCGTATCTAATTATAACATCCCCCGGCTCTCGTCAAGAAGTGTGTTGTTTAAATTAATTTTAATTGCTAGAAGTAGTGCCTACCCCATTTCAGAATACAGGCGTGATGTATGTAAAAATGTATGTTTTTTTTTACTTAATTACTTATGAATCAAAAACTGTCACTTTCCTTGCTATTTGCGAGGCAAGTGCCAACCCTGGGCATCCCGCCCGAGGCAGAGAATGTAAACGCGAACAGCAATAGGGAATGGATGATTTTTTTAGATATGCTTGATTATTTTTCTAATGATAGGAATAACCTTCCTTAATCACGGGACAA
>BHDV01004845.1:124605-159499 GCA_005406045.1 Adoxophyes honmai
CCCCCCCCCTCCTGCTGATGTAATGTCATATTCCACGCACACAATTTCAAAACAAAACCTTGACTCGAGAAAACAAAACGCAGGAAGACCTCTTTACACCATGATTGACCGCAACGGTGCAAATTACACAATACCTCTCACTAAACCACACCTGTTTTCTATTGCAGTAATTTTAAGGTCGATGTTGGAGTCATTTGTTCTAAGCTAGCTGTAGACGGTAATTTGGTGCAGTTGTAACCGTTTTGTCAAGGTGCCGGCCATGGGTTCTTAATTTGAATATACGGGATGTTTACGCGGTTTTTCAAAAGTGGGTCAAAATTTGGTAAGTACATAATAATATTATGTAGGTAGTTTGAATCTTTAAACACTCGGTTTTTTTTTATTATACTTAGGTAGTTAAAATGTTCGGCGTGTCTAGACATAAACCTAGCAGGTCCTTAACTTAATGAATAATAAATGTACAGACGGCCGAACAGCTGACAGAACGGCTTAAAATAGGCGCCAGCGCCAAGTAATAGTAGCAAAAACGTGGTCAAGAAAAAATACCTGCTATTTGCTGCTCTCTGTTATTCATTGCTTGCCGCTGTGGAGCACAAGACGAACAATAAGTTTTTAAAAAGGCAATGAACGCAAACACTTTGTGAAATCGTTGATGAGGTCCTTTACCGAACAAGCTTTGGAACGTTTTTTATGTGACGCAGGTAACCGCAACCTGTCGACCAGTTTTATCGAGAAAAAATAACAACATTCTTGTCCTAAAAATAACCTTTTTTAGCGGCCGGGACGATCCTTCGAATTTTGAATGCTCGCAGGAGTCTGTGTTGCCAGTTTTTATAAAAGCTCCGAATTCGAAAATTTTATTGACAGACTATTCAAATTAATTCTAGTTATTTTATGGCGTTCTTCAATAATATTTAAAAATAAGGACTGGTGCAATTTAGTCGCTGCCAATAATAATAAATATGAAGTCATCCTAGTTCGCCTTGATTCTTAGACGCAGCGTCCAAAACAGAAGTATAATATTGCAATTAATCTTCCTTTAATATTCAAGTAATACGATGAACTATTAGATTAATGATCATCCTTTTCTTATATGTCGGGTTCCGGCAGTTGTGCGATTTTTTTGCAAACGTGGGCGTCTAAGGCGTCACTCAAACCGTCCATAATTTAAATCCAGCAATACACCGAAACCAATTGTTTTCGGCCTAAACATAAACATAATAAACTTGTATTGCCATGGGAAGGCTGAGAACATGAACAAATGACAATTAGTCTATCGCCTACTTTACAATAGGTATACGTTATAATATTATCTAACCCTGGAGTTCCCAACCAGGGGGTACGCCCCCCTTGGGGGGCGTAGAGTAATCTCAAGGGGGCCACGAAACGTTTGTGTTTTTAATAGAAAAAAATTATTTCAATGTGCACAAAAACAAATGTTGTTAAAATAATGCTAGTTTTATTGTAAACACTGAAAAAAATATGGGGGGGGCATGAAAATATTATTTGTGATCCAGGGTGCTCGATGAAAAAAAGTTTGGGAATCCCTGATCTAACCTATATCCTGAGAGTCCTGAGATGCATTTTACGACATTACGAGAAAAAAATACAGGTATACCTACCTGTATTTTTTTCTGTACTGTTTCTGTACCTGTAACCTGTAAGTAAACCTGGCATCACGTGTAGAATAGCATACTTTGGATACAATATTATTTGTAAGAAAATCAAAATTGTACCTCGGACGACGCCCCTTTTAATGTCAGTGTCAGTGGGGTTTAACTTCTTCGTATAACGCGGTCGGTAATGTAGTGACTTCGCTGAATTATTCCCGTAGCTCCACCTACTGCGCAGATCTCTAAAGAATTCTCATATTAGCAACATGTACAGTCCTTAAAATGTCCTTGATTAATTGTCTATGATAAGACGAATTTGGCCGGCCAAATTGGCAATATCATTTGAGCCCACGCTCATTTCGTGATTGCTGCAAAACAACGTTTATTATTCACTCTGCAAAATTAAAATCTAACTTAACCTTCACAAGATAAGGGGCAAACATTCGGCCAATAGAACAAATTGCCGTAAAATATTTTCGCGTTTAAGTTTCTTGAACCTGATCGTTACGTAATTGACATTTCGAAATGATTATTTTTTTTATGGTCAGAAGGCGATAAAGTTATTTATAATAGACTCTTTTAAGTCTTTTGATATAAACTGATTTATTTTTAATAGTTACCGCTTCTTTTATTGTGATAGTTTGATTTTCATTAGTCATCATTATTTATTATTTATATGCCTAATGATATCGTTTTGTATTTTATAAATAATAATTAGAATTCGTTGTATTTCAATAGCAATGAATGAATATAATAACTTAACACCGAAATAATGGTACCAGCGTCTGCATAGTTTACAATATACGTCCTACATAAAAATCACGCCTGCATTACCAAACGCAGGCTGAGAATACAAATCGCTGTATAGCCAAATTGAACCTATGACTGATATGCGTTTTGGAGCCAGTTTTAGCATTTTTAAGTAGAAAGTTCCAGAAAATGGTACAAAGCTACATTGTATAGTGACTAGTTGCTAACCTTTCGTTTACAATGAATATTTAGTTATTATAAGGACAAAATAGAGAGATGTAGTTTGAAAATCAAAAAAATTGCAATAATTTAATTATTTTGTAATAAATCATACGAAATTATAGGTTTCTAAATAAGTTGGAATCACAATATCAAAAACATGTTACACACACTATCATCTACACAACTTTTTGTAAAAAAATAAACAATAGTGCTACAATCGTGCTTACGTGGTAAAACAAACGCATAGGTAGCAATTATTCATCTTGTGACGTTATTCTGATTGATGCTGCTCAATGGTCAACTGAGATTTTCTAGATGCGCGTACGCTACTTTGTGAATGGCGACTTAGCGACAGTGTTGCTATGATTAGGCTGTACGTTTACTCATATAAAATTTTAATTCAATAACGTAAACTAATCACGCCACCATACAAGTATGCTTTATTACATACATACATACCGTCACCGTCACGCCTCTTCCCCACAGGGGTAGGCAGAGATCACTTTGTTGCACTTGCTACGATCCTGACATACTTCTTTTAATTGCTTCATCCACGTTGAATAGTCTCTTAATCTTCATAGATGCTCGTCGATTTCGGGTACTCTTGACCTGACCTGTTTCTATGTTTTATTGAATAGTAAAAAGGATATGTAATTAATAAAAAAACACAAAGATAAGGTGACAGGTGACTTAATCGCTAAAAAGAAAACTTTCAACTTTTCACTCAGCCTAAGGGATCAAACTATCATCGATCCAAATTTCATTGTAATCAGTTCAGCAGTTGAAGCGTTGAAAAGTTACAGAGAGAGCTACTTTCGCCTTCATATCGATGCTTGAATATTATAGCAAAATGAGATAAGTCTTTTTTTTAAATCAGTTAGGTACCTATCTAAATTTTCTAATTTCTAAAATGTATTTAATTTATTGTCCTAAAAAAATGTCCCTTATCCCATCTCACTTTTCAAGCGTCGCAATTTTAATTTTGATAAGATTTTAAGTCTTAATACGGTGTCAGGATCATGCTGTATACATAAGTAGCTGAAACCAAAAAAAAGCCTAACACAATGCGGGCGTAGAGATTTTTTATTGATAATTTTTTAAAGCCAGATATTTTTTATAAAAAACATTTCCTACCACTAAATAAAAGTAATAGGTCTTAATAATTGTCATCTTTTTTACGGTAAAAGATAATTCTTTAAATTATTGCGGTATTACTAAATCCTTAACTAGCAACACTGAATACTGTGACAATACCTGTACCTGGCCGCTCGCCGCTCGCGTCCGCTAGAGGCGCTAGTTTCGTCTCAATCGCCGCGTCGTGCGGTTGTCGCTGCTATCGGGACTATCACGAAACTTTACGTAAACATTCCGCGTGAACAACGTATTAAAATTAATTATTAGCAAGCAGTGATAGTGGAATAAATCGTGCTAAAGTGCAACCCGATTAGTGTTCAACGTATTGTGTGTGTTCCTGATTAGTTTTCCAGTGGTTTTACAAGAAAATCATTGGTTAAACTTGTGCTAACGGAACTAGTGGCGGATTTTTATTAATTGCCACTATTTTATTGGATTCATCGGTGAGTAGAGTAAAGATCGTTTTCATGGTCGAAGCTGAGTTATTTTAAAATAAAAATGTGACCGTTAATTTAAAAAGCAAGTTTGTTTATTTAGTTGTACCTATTGCATGAGCACTATTTTAGAGGACTTCTCAACCTGATCTTTAACAAAACACTCCTGGAAATTTAGTTCTGGGAATAGAACCATTCCTACCTGACGATTAAGCTATTAAATTATCAAATAAAGTAACAAGTATTTGGAGAAAGATCTTAGTAATTTGAAATCATAGGTAATTTACCTACTTACCTAGGTAAATAGCTATTAACCATGGCTGTATGAGATACATTCCTTGGGTCAAAACTTTTTTAAGAAAAAATAATTATCGACACTGCTGTTGGTGGTAAGTCAAGTACATAATTTGGTCCCTGTTACAAATTATGGAGAATATTGATTATCCGTCAGATAAGGCCCTATCGCCCGATAACGAGGTTACTAACAACACGCACGGAGCGATTAGAAAGATAGAACTATGTATGTTAATTCATTATTTTGTTCACCCATCTGTGTAGTGACGAAGTTGTCTCGTTGTCTCACGGGTTCTTAAAGACTTACTAGCTCCATAACCAGCGACTTTGGGTTCCAAAGTCAAAACCTATCTATAACTACCTAAGTATCGTTAAATACTACCTATTAGACATAATACCTAATACTTAACATTTACTACCTACGTACAGTACGTAGGTACCTACAGAATGTCCACTCTCGAACATCTTTGGGCATAATATTGCTGTCTTCTTCTACCGCTACCTTCTTGCCCTAGACCTATACTATAGACCGATAGGTACTTAAAAGATGGTAAACAATTTTGACATGTCTTTTTATTGAAATAGGTACACAGTCTAAAAATGAAAATCGTTACAATATACAATTCAATTATGAAAGTAAATGATTTTTTCATACCTAAATTGTAAAATGTAAAGATTTTGATTTATAAAGTGTATGTTTAAATAAAAAGACACGTCAAGATTGTTTACCATCTTTTAAGTACCTATCGGTCTCTAGTATAGACCAGACATAGAGGTCTATGACGTCTAGGGCAAGCCATGGGCAAGCAGGTAACGGTAGACGTAGACCGCGAGTTCTAAAAACTACTGCAGAATGGCCTTCCATGACTGACCTTTAGTAAGCAAGATTTTTAGGGGGAATAAGTTCGCGCATCGCATTCCATTACTTAAATCTTGCCAAGTTATATTCCGAGGACTGTACAACACCTATCAACACAAACGTTGACATAGGTAGTCCACCAAAGTGATTACTAGAGGTTCTCATCAACAAACATTACGTCACAGTAGGCAGGAACAGGTACGTAGATAGGTAGGTATTATCTGAAAACAATGATACGATTAAGTGATATTCTGAAAATTATGCTAGAAGTGAATGCGAAGCGAGAAATAGTCATGATTTTGACTATGTAACGTTTTGTGTGCTCTGCCTACCCCATTCAGGATTAAGGATATGATTGTATGTATGTAACTTGGATAAAAGACGTGACTGTACTATACTCCGTTTTTTTTTTGGTTGAGAATTTTAACGGACACAATTTGAAATTATCTCTGGAATTCATTAGTAAAACTGGAAATGATTTATGCAAATACACTTAACATTGTTTGTTATAGTGTTCTTAAATCAAACATCATCATAATTTGCGCCGATATCTTCGGATTACTCAAAAATGTGTAAGGATTTGACAGTTAAAATTCTCAACCCAAAAAAAACGGAGTATAGTTTCTCACCTGAAACATACCTTAACCTATTTCTTAATAATTATCTTACTGTAATTATTCTCTAATTATAATTAGTGAAACATCTAATCACAATCGCCGACAATCTTTAAAGAGAAGGGCAGTTGCATAAACAAGTACATCTCCAAATCTCCACATAACCGAGAATATTAGATAAATATCAGTTTGCTGCGCGTCCGTCCATCCATCATAGACAAACGAAAGTAGTTTTGTGTAATTGTGGAAATTAGCATATGTTTGGGAGTTATTAGCATTAGAAGTGGCTACCAGGTATATTAGCATTATTAATTATTACACATCTCGGGCGATTTACGGGCACTAAGAATGCTGGACAAGTAATATGTCCTACCGTACATACACACAATCACGCTTGTGTTTCCAAATGGGGTAGGCAGAGGACACGAAAATGACTGCTTCCCGCTTCGCAGCCGCTTCCAGCATGATTTCAGGTTTAAAATCAAATGAAAGAGGAATAAGAGGGACAAGTAGTCGCCCCGTCGCATAAATCTGTCTTAAACCGTAAAATGTGTATGCACCTGTTATTCTAATCCGACACCACACAATGAATTTCTTATCAACAGACCAGAAACAGGAAATTTACACAGAAGCAGCTACTTGTGATTGTTGATTGTTATCTCCATTGCTTTTGCTGATGCTGTAAAGAAACGACTGCGAAGTATAGGCTGTGGTGGTTGGTAGGATATTGTAGAATTTGTAGATGATAGGCCAGCAATTCGATGATATTTTACTACTCAATTTAAAACTTAAAGCAACTAGAAATTACTTGAAGACGTAAAATAATCCAGGATTTACTCTCGTGACGCTTTTTTACTGTACCTAATTCTAGGAACCGTCTTTGGGACTACAAGGAGCTCTATAATGCAAATCTAAAGTCTCTTTAAATTGTGACCTTTGTTCACGACAGTCGCCATCCTTCCACTTGAGGTCAATACCCCCAAACCATAGCTGAAACTCCTAACGCACCGACCGGGCACATAAATCCCTTCGAGCAGTGGCTAGTTCATGCAGGCAGCACTCCTCAAACTATGCGCCACGATCGCGATCTGGTGGGTCGAGAGCAAAAGTTTGAGGTTCTATCTGAAATTGACCTAAGCCGAGTTCAATGTCACTTTTTTAAAGGGGATGAGAGGTTTAGTTTAGAGTAGCTAAGTTTCGTAGATGCTCCCAAGAAAAGGGAGTTCGATCGGCGCTGCACAGTACGATTGCAGTATCCTTACTGGTCTTGCTTGGCCAATCGAGTGTGGATCAAGGGGCTACACGGCTAAGAGGATCCGGCCTCTCAGTGGAGGTCCATGATGATTTGGTTACTAATGGACGATGCGATAATGACCGGCACTCCTGTAGAATAAATCGAGGTATAGCAAGACAAATGCCGACCGACCAATCTGATGTGCGTGTGCAGACGGTGATTAGCGATTACTTAGTTGCTTCGTGAATTGCAGCCCTTTGATTGATAGGTTCCGCATGCAGCAGATGCGACGTAACTGCGTCAAACGAACGCCTAAACTTTGGGTAGCTCTGCTCGAAGGTATTAATGGAGCGAAACCTGCCACCGCACCGGTTTGCGGGTCGCACACCGCAGACCGTACCTGCCTTGCCAGCTATACATAGCGCAGCCATACCAACACTGACCAGTATTCGCGAATCACTGTGGCAACTTTGTGGAATCTGTGTGTGTTGTCAGAAAATGATTATGATTCGGTGTGATTTGCCCAGAAAATGACCAAAACGAGTATGCTTTCTGTCTGTAAAGATCACGAGTGATAAAAATCCGTGACAGCTTCGATTGAGAAACTTACTGTGGTGAGAAATTACTTCAGAACAAAATTTTGAAAATAATAGTAACCACTTAAGTCAGTTAAAAGTCATGTCATGTCATGGTGTCATGGCTACTAATCTTTAAACTGATGTACCTAGTGTAAGAAGAAGAAATCGACCTCCCTGTTTTTGATTTCGATTGTCAACTTTAGTAGGTATCTCGTATCTTTTCACCAATATCTCAGCATCAACCTATTACTATATTATGTCAGTGAAAGTATTTACTGCTGTTCATGAGAACCTTCTGCAGTTTACGTTTTCTTTAGCTAGAACGTCTTTATCTGTAGCATAAAATTCCCGTTACATTTCCAACGTTTACGAGTACTATCTTGATTCAGGAGTATCTTTATACTCTCTGGCTTTAGGTCTCCTATCTTGATCCAAGAGCATTTTTATTTCCGGCTTTAATGCCTAGGTTGCATCTTCAAGTTCTACTTGACAGCGCAGCGTAAACGTCCTTTGTCCTTCTTTCTTAGAACTTTTGTTCAACGTCAGAATACCATGAACTTCACATGACTCTTTTATTTTTAAATAAAATACTCGTATTTCTGAACGCGTGAGAGCCTTCGCTGCGCTCGCGCGGGGTTGCTGACCGGTCACCGGCTGTGCCATTGTTTGTATGTATTGACATGTTGCGGAACATGATGTGACAAGCTACGTACAAATGCTGCGTGCTTTTGTATGAAAATGGTGATAACAAAGAATTTGCTTTACGGTACAAATCGAATGACGTCGCGTGGTATATTGGCCCTAAATTTAACCGATCAGTTAGTTTCGAGACACATATACATTGACAATGCGCGAAGGAAATGGTTGAGGTCAGTTTTGGATATAAATACCTATATTCAATGTAACAAAACTAGCCTCCCTTACAAAAATAGGGATTCATTTTCACCGTAAGATGGTAACACATTCAACAACCCAAAAATGCAATACGCATCAACCTTCCTCAATTCTGTCAGCTTTTGCAATCCGCGACACGGATCACCTTGTCAGATAGTATCAGTATTGATAAAGCAATGGACTATTTACGTCCTAGGAAGTGACGCAGAGGTCTTATCTGACATTATCTTACCTTTTAGGAACTTTTAGCAATCGACTTATCATCGTGTGAACAGCATAGGAGTTTTGTAAAACTTTGGACCTGAAACTCTCTACCGTTAGTCTTCTATAATTAATTGAAATGATAACTCATGAGTGTTTTGCTGCCACAGCCGTGGCATGTATTTTTAGATAAAATACTGAATAATCTAAAGAAATGAGTCATTCGTTATTTCCTTAAAAAATCTACAAGTTTAATACGATTAAATCTTTACGATTGGTTTTGCATAAGTTTTGAATAGTAACGAAGACGGTTCATATGTAAATATATTGTTTGATATCCTTGGTCTATGAATACTTTAATACAAATTATTATAGTATAGCAGTTATTAACAGAAGTCTGCGTCTGAAAATATCACTCCGATTCAACGAAAGTCTTTCCCAGACAAATATCCGAATCTACGATTCACACGCCAGAGAATCGATTACAAAATAATATTCAATATCATCCGCGCGTCCAATCGTTTGTAATCCGAGAATTAAGCCCGCCGGGGTCCAATTACTCGGTTATATAAATTATTACGTTTGAATTTCAGAGCATGTCACCTCACTTTCGATTCTTTCATAATGGTTTGTTTAATTATGTAAATGATTGATTGGTCTAAGCCTGTGGGTTGATTAATATTAGACCACAAATGTGACCCTTGCGACTTTTGATGACTGTTGTTGAACTAGCTTCAATGGGCATGCCAAGCAAATTGGAGATACCTCCAGAAATCAGGCTGTGTTGTTTATTCATTGTTATTTTGTGATTTTCTGCAAAATATAGATAAGAGACTGTTCATCTCGTCGACTTTGTGTTGTTTACGATAGGCGCATAAAATTCGGAATAACTCACTGTCGAAATAAGTCCAGCGTACTTCCACCATTTCCTGTCTCAAGATTCTTGCTAGTTACTCTACATTTATGAGATTATATCCTAGTCAAGTGCCAGGCTTATGGATTTCAAGTGTTAGTCTTCTTAGCTAGGTTGGATTCACTCGCTATCCCAGGTATTTCAGAGACTTCTGTCTCTAACCAGCCGGCTTAGCACAGCAAGGCGCGAGTAGAGGATACGCGCGAGATAATCTATATCCGTAACTGTCTAATTAGAGGCGTCAGAAAATGACGGGTAGACTATCCCGCGCGTGACGCGACTAGAGCGTGTTGCCGTGCTAAGCTTGCAGCGCTCTGTTGCCGACAACAACCCATCATGAGAAAGAGAAACTACAGAAGATGGTACCTTTAATAATCTGTTTTACCATGCATTTCCGAATATGCCACTACCACTCCAGCAATTACTTATCTCACAAAGCTCTTATTAAGTCTACGTACTAGAAACCCCATAGCCCATGGGCTAGCTGGAAAGCCACCATAATTTCTCCATCCGGCGGTACTGTAGTGAAAGAGCGCTGGTTCGAATCCCGGGTACTTTCGCCATCTGTCACATCTGCATACAATTGCCGTGTTATTTGTAGCGCGGCCACGAGAGCAGCGGTGGAAAAAGGTGATCAAAGATGCTTATACTTGTGACTTTTTTGTGCTATTATGAGTGTGAAGTTTTCCGTTAGAAATCTCATTCTGGCTGTAAGTACACTTACTTTGTCGTCGAAACTGTGACCTTCTTGTTCTTTTTTGAGTACACACACATAAAATCACGCCTATGTTCACTTGTGACAAAACTATGATTATGAGTATTCCACGCTTCGCAGCCACTTCTACCATAATTTTAGGTTTAAAGCATATGGAAGAGGTATGTAATAGTGATAGGTTGCAAGCTTGTCGCCTAGAAGCATAATTAAACCTATTAGTCGCCTCTTATCTTGCTACATCCACGGAAGAAATGAAAAAGTATTAGATATCCTATCCCGCCACCATGCAGGATTATATCTTCTTCGTACAATTATTAGTATGAAGTTCTACGAAAGGACGCTCATCACGGCTGACAACTAATACCGTCTCGCAACCGAGCCGCTTCCGCTGCTATGCTTCAGCCTAACCTCTGTCTTCCTAGCCCCACAAAATACTACGTTCTCGGTTTCTCGAGTTAGAAACTGTGTCACTCGAGATAACCTCGCGGGCATTCATCCGACAGGTGGTGCGGGTTTATTTTGACCGGTAATGATTTAGATATTCGATCAGTTTGACGTATGGTGCTGCTGATGAAATCTGACCTAGATCCAAAGGCCTGGCGCGTGAGTTCATTGATAGATCTAATCTTAAGCAAAGTTTAGCGTAAGTTTTGGTACGCGAGAAGAAACAAAAGTGGTATGTGGACATGAAGTTCATCACTTTGGTTTCATACAAGTAAATACATTTTTCATCATGAAAAAGCACAATTTTATGCCTTATTTTACTACTCTTTAGATGGCGTAGGTAATAATGTCCTGATGCTGGATATATCTGATCCCACAGAAGAGATGTGGACACATTTTTACATCAATTTAATTAAAAGAATTTTAAATTGTCATACAAAAAGCGCGGCAGTGATGTATGGAAGTCAAAGCTGTTTTTCAAGTTTTATAAAAATAAACGCTTAAAATTATCTTTAAAGGTGACAACCGAGAAAACAACATTTTGGTTGACCAACGACGGTCTTGCTGAATGTGGTCAATAAACATTTATTAGCTTTAAAATAAAAATAGTAGGCAGAGTTACACAGACGACCCCACGACTGTTCCACGTCGCATAGCTATCTACTTTTAGCAAAATATTAGGTTTGAAAATAGATGAAAGATATTTTATAATGGTTGTCATTTTCATCTAAACTTCTAACTAAAGTATACCTAACGACACTTCACTTACGACATTGGGATAATTGAGAGATTATCATATTACAAAGGTATAATTTCTCAAACATGCTTATGTTCCCAAATGGCGTAGGCAGAACACACGAAACGTTACATAGACAAAATCATGATTATTTCACGCTTCACAGCCACTTCCAGCATAGTTTCAAGTTTAAAAACAGATGAAAAAGTTAGCTAGCCTGTAGCCTAAACCGTACCTTTTTTTAAATATGTAGGTATATTTATGGTGTCTGTCCATTAGATTATATAATTTTGCCAGTAAACCGTACCTGAACTTGTTTCCTAGTTGCGTCTTATGACATCTAAATCTCCCACTTATCTAGCCAACAAAGACTTAAATCCAAAAAAACTTCACAACTTTAAACAAACGAAGTAACGAGGACGCCCGGAAACCTCAAGTAATCCTACGACGGTGGTGATGTAATTTAAATCCTTTGTTTGGCCGGACTATAACTAGGCGCCAGCATTGTTGTTTTTTTAAATTCCCAGTGGCTCAATGCACCGCGCCTACATACAGCCTACAGCCAAACAGACTATGTAGGGCTGGGCATGACACATTCGTCACCATCAGTCGGCTTAGCACGACAGCGAGTAGAGATGCGCGCGAGATAGACTATACCTGTCACTGTCTAACTAGAAATGTCAGAAAGTGACAGGTCTTTGAATCAAGATTGGCTCGGCTTGCGTGATGAAAATGTAGGTAGTTGTGCACCGGTGTCAGTTGCGGTAAGTAGTCGCTAGAAAGAGCGATGGCGCGCAGTGTGCGTCTCATCGTAGCCGCTGTGGGTCGTTGTTTCCTATGATGGATCACGGATCTGTCCAAAACAGCCGAGCTAATCTCGATACGAAGAGTCTAAAAATGTATAAAACAAGTTATGCTACGAGTACTCGTATGACTCTGAAAATAAAGTGACAACCCTATCAAACCGTCACCCATGTATCTTGTCTACACGCCTCCATCGTGTGAGGCAACGTGCGTACGCGGCGACACAAATACCAACTTACTTCGACCGCTCACTTCTCCCAGTTCCAATGCACCAAGAGGTCACACTTATTGGACACAAATAAAAACTGCGATGCAAGACCAAAGGTTTTTGGTCCCGTTTGCAATCAGGTTTACGAATAATTAGGGCTCTATGAACTATGGTTGATTTATGTGAACTTGTAATTTTGAAACATTTGAACCGTTTTCCGTTTTGGGTGGTCTTTAACCATAACACTGTAGTCAAGTTATTCATGAAATTTTTACTCGAACATTCACAAGTTGTAAGTCACGTTGTATCAAAAATTTTGTTCAAAATCAAAGTAGACTTGGTCAAAAATCAGGCGTGCGGAAAGTAATTCCTAACTCGTGCCAGTGCAAATTGTTCCAGTTTTGTGACCATTAGGAATCCCTAAGTTTCGACACTCGTGACATTTTCATCCTCAAGCAAGTTTAGTGTCCCATTGCTGAGCAAAGATCTCCCATTTTATACTCCAATCATCCCTTTACTAAGCCCAGGTACGGTCTTGCGGCGCATTCCTCTTGGCAATGATTGTCTTTCCGAAACGTGACGTGTAAAATTTTCCTTTAGGAGTAGCCTCCTATGCATAAATAAAGTTCAGAATTTAGAATTTAGGTCGCGCCGATCTGCGATCTGCATCCAAGTCATCCCGCCATCTACTTACCGATCTGCCTCTCTTTTGGCAAAGAGATCTAATTTGTGGTGGCGACTTTTGTGCCCATTGTTGCGATGCATTAGGCACATACGAAAGGCCTATCACAATTGTTTTTTTTTATTTTAGGTGTCTTTTGGTAGAATGGGCTCTTTCTGTACAAGGGAATGAAGGTTGCTTCTATTTGGAACTTGACGATTTCGGAAGTTTCGGATTCGGGTCCTTATTTAAAATACCGCTACTCGGACCATTCTAATTACAATAAAACTCGCATCAAATCGTTAGTGCTACCCGCTCCGCTGGGATGCCTTCAATCTGTTCTCGTTTTGGGATCGCAAACGATCACAATACAGTTAGTGCGCATTGTTTTCGCAAATTTCATTACATTAAGTAGGTTATGCGTTGGTCGAATCGTAAAAGTTTATTTCCCAGTCATGGTCCGTTGGTGCAATCGGGGCAGCGATAAAATTAGTTGAACAAATAAAATACACAATCGTTTACCTGAGTTAGAAGTGAATGTGGAATTATAGATGTAATGTTCGTGGATGGTGGACTTGGATTTGTATGGGAGACCAGATGTCGTGCTACATCAAGAGTTGTAGTCCAGAGGAAATGCCTTTGCCCAGCAGTGGAATATTGCACAGGAATATTTGCAAATTGCAACCCTCATTTAGTTACTTTAAATCGGCAAATGCTAAAGATTGGGTTCCGAATACAGTCTAGTAGAATAAATACCGCAATCGAGTTTACATAAGTTAATATAAAAGTGCTGCACACTCGTTGAACCCGTTGGAAAACAAGTTTCTTGCATCACAACACAACCCTCTGTAATTTTCAACTTGTTTAATTAATAATGTTTGTATTTCACCTACCTATGATACGATAATGATGACAGATTTAGTAATTTAAAGAGAACTGCAGATAAGTCAGCAGAACCGATGCAATTCACAAATCTTACGATTCATTGGCGCTTAGAAGGAACCATACTTCTATAAAATTTAAGTTATAATAAAGATTGACAAGGACCTCTCAAATCCCATTAAACCTAAAGTATTATAAGATGGTTTCACGTTTCAACCACGTCGCTCTACCATGCCATTGAAGGGCGGGCTTTGCGGGGATTATCCCAGAAGCCAGAGAAGAAACGTTCCGTTCAACTCAATTGACTAAAGGACCGAGAATTCCAAAACGGCTTTCTCTGCATGTAATTACTCTAGAATTCTAGATCGTAATCTTGGTTGCAACAGATTCAGTGACACATTCAGCCGAGGTCAACGGTTGATAGATATAATTTTAAACAAAAAAAAACCGACTTCAAATTTGGGCTATACTGAAAGCATTTGTCTAATAATGAGGGTGACCTTCCATCACCAGCAGGCCTCACTAATTACTGAAATTATAATTTCCAGTCTGCAGGTGCATTCAGTATTGAAAGAATTATCCTTTAACTCCTAAGCATTAAGGAGTTGACCTTCCATCATCAGCTCAGTCATATTTTTTTTACTGCCAGACGTAAATACTGGTGTAGCTTTGAAAAATGTACTAAAAACATTACCTGTGCCAATAAAATTTGAGGGTTGCCCTCGATTTCCCTCATATTCCATCACCAGATCAAGATATGCTGGCAATGGGACCACCTGGAAACTATACCCTTTCAAACAAAAAAAAAAAATTCCAAATCGGTCCAGGCGTCTTCGAGTAATCAGCGAACACACATAAAAAAAAATAATAAAAAAAATAATAATGATAAAAAAATATCCCGACGAATTGAGAACCTCCTCCTTTTTTGAAGTCGGTTAAAAATAGTCTATCGCCAATTAAATGGATTGCGTTCGCACGCCCATTGTTTTTACCTTTTTAAGCGGCGCAGCTGGCGCATGATAGTTGTTGAGATAGTTGTCTTTAGGTTAAGCGAGTTTGTTGCGGTCGTTTGATACATTGTACAAACTAAAGCTACAAACTAAATCTTAACAATGTTGATCAGTTGACTCTCAGTGTATATTCATCTCTTAGTATTAAAATAAGCACGTGGAGAAAATGGACGAAACAAGGGTGTGTAACCATATCTATAAGGGACTTCCCTTGTAGATTTGCTAACACACCCTTGTTAGGGCATGTCGGTCGAGGGCGCCCTCGACGTATAATCGGCCAGATTGGCGCTGTTCTAAAAAGAGGCCAGATTAGAAGTACCAACCGTCGAGCATGTATGATGAGAGTGAAGCGAGAGAAGTACGCGAAGAAGCGAATGCCGCCTTGTTGTTTCTGATTACCCCGCAGGAAGATGTTTGCAGGCGTGATGTCCACTTGATGTATCAAAAGTATTAGCTGCAACAAACCCAATTTATCCTGTCTATCCCATTAAGTTTTCTAATCATCAACTATCTTGTCTTCCAGAGTGTCGTCATGCCCGGATACTAACGGCGTGATGATGAGGCTCGACTCTCCGGAGAAACCGCACCGCTACCACAACCTGCTCCACGACGACCATGCCAGTGAGTACCATCGAACCAATGGTTCCTGACCCACCATAGAACCTATTTGCAGCCTCCCCTTTTTATTTCCACTTACACTTGTGTCTGATTTTGGCTAAATCTCGCCAGTCAGATCCAAAACACTTGAAATCGTCCCGCCATCTCCGAGGCCTGCCTCTGCTCCGGTACTCATCACATGTTCACTATTAGGGCTTTTATGGTTCATAAATACTATAAAATCTACTGTGCGTTTTTGCCCATCGCCTGGATTCACCTCGTTTGCCATACCATCAAGCCAAGGTTTTTTTTTCACTCAAGAGATGATACTTTAACGTCTGACAATTAGTGGGAACGAAGGCTAACTATTAGTGCCTAAGAAAATTACTATCATTGTCCGACTCCTGGTTCTCATCGTTATAGTCCATGATTATTCATGAATTATAACTAAAGTATTCAACTACCATTCCGGTTTGTAAGTATATATCGCGGCCGTTTTCGCAATATCTTTGCTGACTATTTTATGGCGACTAAATCCATTGTCGATAATGGGAAACAATTTATCGCCTATTTCGTATGACACTGACTAATCTAGCTATTATTCTATTTACATGTATTTTACTCACGTGTATCACGTAAATTTTAAATGAATTACCCTGTATCGTGTCTTGATGTCGTTTGCCCAGAATTCAGATAACCTAGACTTTTTGTGTCTATGGTGCATTACTTCCACGCATGCAAGATCGCGTTACATGTAATAATATACAATTCTGACATGTCATAACCTAACCTTGAGTAAAACTATCTCGCTTGCATTACCTACTAGCTACGACCAGTGACTCCGTCTGCCTGGCATCTATTTTTCCAGGAAAATCTGTGGTCATTGAGCCTCGAACAATATCTATACTGCATTACATCTAAATTGAATTAGCATTCAGCTTCATAAAGAAGTGACGTACAAACAGAGAGACAGAGTTACTTTTGCAATTAGGGTAGGTATTAGAACACATTCTTTGAGTCATAAATGTGGATGTAGTGAGAAAAATATGATAGAATAGAAGCGTAACGTTGTCTCGGTCTACCCCAAAGTATGACCAAGGTGGCGATACTTTAGTAAATGATGTAAAACTACATTTTGATTCTATCCAATGAAGTAATTACGTTTACACAGCTCACGTAGCAGGTACCCAGCGGGACCCATTGATCAATCGATTGATCACTGATCCATAGATCCCCTGCTCGCTTGCGCACGCGTCGCGTGGGCGCCATGTTGGCAAATGGCCGTCAGGGTCGCCTCGTAATTGCAAGGCATGTGATTGCATCCCATTGTGTAAGTTGAATAACAGCAGCCATAACAAACATGCATAAATGACATTAGGTAATGTAAATGGAGAATGGGAGGAATTTTGTCGGTTTTGCGGAAGGAGAATGCGTTTGTAATGTAAGTGTAATGTTACGAGTAAGCTTGGTTTGGAATGGGACGTATCTTTCAGTAGACGAGTTAGACATCCAGCTGTCAAATTTTCCATACGAATGTACAGCTAATTTTGACACCGTACATTCCCAAATGGGGTAGGCAGAACACACGGAACGCTACATAGACAAATCCATGATCATTTCACGTTTCGTGGCCATTTTAGGTTTTGAGTTGGCAGGTAGCAGTGACAGGTTGCTAGCCTGTCGCCTAAAATATACTTTAACGTTTCCTTACTCGCCTCTTAGAAATGGAGGTGTTATTCTAAACCATAATGAACGGTTTGTTATGTTAGAGAATAACACCACACTGTCTGTCTTCCTTTTGCAAAAAGTCAAAAACCAATAGCAAGATGGTAGGTACCCCAGTATTACAATATCCCTATACCTACCTATAGTAATACAGTGACGACCCCTAATAGCCATTGTCGGTAATATGGCTGGGGATAGCGACTCCCTAACACACCCTCCGACAGGTTATCAGGCAGGCACCGGAGCGTGACGTCACAAAACGCAGGAAGCGCGGCCGGAAGGCAGGTGCGCCCGCGCCGGCGATGGACCCTTTGTTGTCTAACATGTGTTGTGGTCCCGCCTTGTACTGCTGGTCATGGCATTGAAATCGAAGGAGTTTTTTAAAAAGTTGAGCATTTTGCTAAAAAATTTGTAGAGGTTGCTACGAACTTGAAAGGTTTTGACTATGTAGCGTTTTGTGTACCTACTCTGTACCCCATTTGGGAATACATGCGTGATAAATGTATGTGAAAATCTCGCTGAAATTAGACCATAATAAAATACTGTAACTAGAATTAGAACGTGACAATGACGAGGAACAAAAATTTCGAAATTATTTTAACTACTATCAATATTTGAGATGTAGGTTTCCACGCAATCAGTCTCGTAAGCTAACCCATGAATTTGTGGCTTCAACTAACTGATATTTAAATAGTTCAGCTTTCAGCGGGCTTCTTTCAAATATTGTTCTTATACATTTTTTTAAGTAAGAGAATTTCTACTGAAGCCACCAGTTAAGTTGTTTTGTTTACATCTAGCACATTTACCTCTCAAGTTACCTTTAAATTAATCACAAAAGTTGTCCGCTAGATTACATGCCCAAATCTTTGCCTATGTTGACATACCCTACTTTTTCCAATAACCCTTATCAATGTTAAGACTACGAAATATACGCGCCGGCGCTTAAACCCACTCGTCCGCTGTTTAATTGCTTAATACCCTCTTAGTACTGATTACCATTTAATGATAGGCTTACGAATGTCGTATTTACTGCTTGGATAAACTCAATTTGATTTATCCACGAGTAAGCAAATTGTTGAGCTACTACACGCATCGTGACGTCATGTAATATGAATTTTTAGCAATTGCCCACAAAGTACGTTTCTAATGTTTTTTAACCGACTTCAAAAAAGGAGGTATTCAATTCGGCTGTATTTTTTTTTATTTTTTTATTTTTTATTTTTTATGTATGTTACCTCAGAACTTCTAAACGGGTGGACCGATTTCGATGGTTCTTTTTGTGTTCGATAGCAAATGGCTTCCCATTGGTCCCATTTTAATTTCATCAAAATCTAACTAGTAGTTTTTGAATTATCCTTAAAATAAAAAAAAAATGTATGGGCATTCGGGAATTTTAGTCCGAACTTACATTGTACATTACTTACATACCTACATACAGTCACGCCTGTATTCTTAAATGGGGTAGGCAGAGCACACAAAACGCTACATAGACAAAACTATGCCTATGTCACGCTTCGTGGCCACTTCTAGCACATTTTTTGTAGGTTTTGAGTTAGCAGGTATGATAGTGACAGGTTGCTAGCCTCATAGCCTGTCGCCTAAAATTTACTTTAACCTAGGTCCTTAGTCGCCTCTTGCGATATCCACGAAAGAAATGGAGAGTATTTTTATGTGTATTCGCTGATTACTCGAAGACGCTTGGACCGATTTGGAAAATTCTTTTTTTGTCTGAAAGGGTATAGTTTCCAGGTAGTCCGATTGTCAGCATATCTTGACCTGATGATGGAATATGAGGGAAATCGAGGGCAACCCTCAAATTTTATAGGCACAGGTAATGTTTTTAGTACATTTTTCAAAACTACACCAGTATTTACGCTTGGCTGTAAAAAAATATGATTGAGCTGATGATGAAAGGTCAACTCCTTAATTTTTAGGAGTTAAAGGATAATTTTTTCGATACTGAATGCACCTGCAGACTGAAAATTATAGTTTCAGTAATTAGCCAGGCCTGCTGCTTCTCAAGCGTTGCATTTCTGCTCATCGTGGGGTTTACTTAACAGTTTAGAGGGTTCTAAATCAGATAGAGCTATTCCTCCTAAAGCCTTGAATCTGCTGAGAGCTACGTATACGTATACCTACTTGACCTTTAGTAAATACGTACATAAACAGAAGTTTCCTTTCAGGTTAAAGCTAATTTGAAGTCGGTTTTTTTTTGTTTAAAATTATTTTTGTTTTAAGTTTCCCGGGTCACACTGAAAAATCAGTGTTGCGGCTTGCCGCAATATCATGTTGAGTGCGTAGTGATATGTTATATAATCTTTTAAATTGAAGATTTCTGCATAGGAGAACTATCAGCTATAGATTATCCTTTTACCAGTATCTTCAATTTTAATGTTTTATGCAATCAGGTACAGTATTTAACCTAATTACCTAGTGTTATGTCTTGAGTATCACCATAATGTTAAGAGACAATTCTGCCATTTGTAATTATGTCTGATCAATTGTAATACCACCTAGGTTTATTAATAGATAACCTAGTTTGTATTACGTGGGCTGAACTAGTTCATTGGCTTGTGACATTGAGGAATATTAATGCATATCAATCACAATGGCGACATGGTTTGTAAGACAGCAGTAGACTAGTATTTCATCTACCACTATGATTCATCTGATCGTTTTATAAAAGGCAATGTTATAATATTTTCAGAAATGTAAAATTAAATGTTGTTTCGTCGCTATTGCTAATAAAAAAAGTTAAAAAGTTGCCGTGTGGTGTCGGATTTAGAATAACACCTTTCCATTTCTGCCGTGGGTGTCGTAAGAAAGAGGCGACCAAGGAGACAGCAAACCTGTGAATATTGTACCTATTAACTTAAAGCTTAAAAAATATGCTAGAAGCTGCTATGAAACCTGAAATCCTTCTTCTAAACATTTAATCAAGTCAATTTCATCAAATCAATGCATTAATTACAAAAATCGCCATCAACACGGAGTAAAAATAAGCAATCGAAAAACCTAGATCTAATAATGCACGCCGCATGACTTTGAAATTATCAGATGAAATCAATTCGCAAAATATCACGCATTTCATCTTGATGGGCCGCACACGTCCGTCTATTGATACAACATAATAAGCCCCCAAGGCTGTGTGGATTTCATTTGTAATATCGACTAAGACATGTCCACAGACATATCGAAATAGATACCGCGAGTTCCTGCATTTGTATGGAAACCAAGCGTGACACTTTTTCTCTACCTACTGACTCACATGAGCGCTTTAGTGATGGGAATTGACAGTCCGAGTGAAACTGATTCAAAGTCGCCGCCGTATTCAAGTTGTCCTGTATCTAGGCTGTTAAACCTAATCTAAGTGGTAGAAAACTAGATGAAATCGCGTCAAAGGAAGAGCATTGACTCCCTTTTGGCACGCGAAGTACGTACACTTGAGTCATCTACTTCGATATACACTCGCGAGCAAAAGTATTGCATCACTTTGCATTTTTTCGATTGCACCCAATATGTTTGTAATTTGGTTTATTTGTCAAAAAAATTTGAATGCAATTATGTTTATTGGAATATTAGCTACATAAAAAGCTATGAATCATAAATATCGGCTCAGGATTTTTCAACTTACAGCCATTTTCCTGGTTTGCGAGCCTAAACGTGCTACGATTTGCCCGGATGACCGCACATTCGCGCTGACTTTTGACCCCTATTGGGAGATATTTTCTTATCAGCCACTTTTCAGAAATTTATCGGTACACTCTCCGCATATTATCCTGCGGAAAACCTATGGAAAAAATGGAAACCACCGAAGCCCAGGTCGCCGTAGTAGTCTGGTTCCTGCAAGAAGGGCGTATTCAACTTTCTGTGGCTGACGAACTGAATCTGAGCCGATCTACCGTTTGAAAAGTTTACCAGAGGATCCAGGAACCTGGAGCTTTTAGTTAGAGATCACGAAGCGGTCGCAGAATGGGCACATCAAAGAGGAACGACCGATTCACTGCCTCGACATCTCTCCGAAATCATCACCAGACAGGTGTTGCCATCCAGCAGCGTTTGCGTGAGGGGTGAAGAGTAGCTGCTAGCAAGTGGACAGTGAGAAGAAGACTCATGGCAGCTAATTTAATACCTAAGAAGCCTGAAACGGGACCCAGGTTGCTGCCACACCACCGTAGAGCTCGAAAACAATTTGCATAAGTTCATAAGGATTGATCCCTCGAGCAATGGACCCCAATTCTGTCCTCAGACGAGTGCAGAATGAGTCTCAATGGTTGCGACTGACGAGGAAGAGTCTACAGAAGGCCAGAAAAATGCATTTCTCAGTGCTGCTTCTCCGGTAGAGTCGTTAAAGAAGGTGGTTCCGCGATGCTTTGGGGCGTCATTTCGGACGACGCGCGCTCTGAGCTGGTTCTCGTGCTTGGGGGGTCGTGGCGGTGGTTTGACCTCTTCCGGGAACATAACAAATGTTCTGGAAGAGCTCGATGTTCTTTATGCGGGTAGTTTTGATGAGGGGTTCACACTTATGCTAGACAATATCCTTTGTCATGCCGCGAGAGTGTCCGCGCGCTTACCTAAGGGAGGTTGGCATCGCGACCATGGATTGGTCAGTGATGAGTCCGGATCTTAATCCCAATGAACACAAGTGGGGCTACCTAAAAAGGAAGGTTCGAGCTCGAAATCCAGCCCTGTCCGTGTTAGATAACCTGAAAACGCATTTGTTGGAGGTGTGGGACGCTAATCCTCAGAGTTACGTCCAGAAGTTAATCAGGTCAATGAAAAACCACCTTAACTGTACCGTCAGGGCACGGGGGGCAATACGCGATATTAATTTAATAATAATTTTGTATCAAATATCTTGTTATTTTCTAAAAACAAGCCTTTAATTCAAACATTGTCCATTTTATTTACGGGCCATTTTGCAGCTACTTTCATCAACCTTTTTTTTCAGGTTTATGAAACAGATTTTTTATAAAAGTGTCATGTTTTCAAGATCCTTACATTATAAGCTTTCTTTTGGTACCAGAATTTTTGAGATCAAACCGAAAATTACAAAGTTATATGATGTATACGAAAAAATGTAAAGTGATGCAATACTTTTGCTCGCGTGTGTAAGTCTGTGGACGTGTCACTAAAGATCACTGATACTGTCGAGTTTGATGTTGACGTAGAAAGACTTTAAATACTCCGGTCATCACAAAAATCGATCCACTCTGATTTTTGCACTGTTTCTCATGAGATTTCTTTGAAAAGAGTTAGATGGAGATTTTTGTGATGCTATATGTATCGTGAGCATAAATATTGCATGTGGATTATAATGTCAATTGATGAACTGAAGACTGAACAGCTTTGTAGAATTGAATGTGATTACTTCGGTTTTTCTTGAGCGTGTGAAAGCTCCCTGTCACTATTATACCTTTATCTACCCATTACTTAACTTACCCATGTCGGTATTTCTCTTCTTCTTGTATAAAGTATGCATACAGTAAACAAACATTCGAAACATTAGGATGCTATAAATTTCAATGAATGTAGTTCCATAATTTCGAGCATTGTTTCATTAAAACTCGTACCTACCTATTTGCTAGTAATTTTTCTAACACCATTGTCAAATCCCACGCCAGGCCCGACAATGACACCGCGTTCCTGCATACGTTTCATCAGAAATAGTTCCGACGATTGAAAAAAATCAACATTTAATTACGATTCGCCTTGGTGATGGATTAGCGTTGTGAAACGGCGTAAGAAGTGGAGGCTCGGTGAGAGAAACTTACTTTTTAGCGTTATGTCTTAATTGAGGCGCAGGCGCATTGCGAAGGCAGTGGGTTTCGACAGTGACAGTGAATTTCTAGTTTTGGGAGAGATTTTCCAACTCACTCATACACTTGCTGGTTAGATATTCTTTGGGTCTAAATCTTAATTTTACTTACTATGTTTAGATAGAAGGAAAGTGGCGTATTCGTGAGACGTGTATCTTTAATTATTTCTGTGTTCACTTCAAGCTAAATGTTTGCATTCGTAAAACCCGCTGCAGTTTTATCATTTCCGCATAATACTCATTAGCCTCAATAATTACTCAATCCCAAGAAATAGTATCAAATCAACAATTAGCTATCAATCTTGTATGCAGTGTATGTGTAACGTGTCAAAATCAAAACATAAACACCGTCCCATTTACCTACATAGCGCAATAAGTTCATTGTCGAAGATACACTATCTTATCTTATCATTCAGGAATATATTAAAGGCCTTGGCTCTTTATCGTGCTTAATATATTTGCCGAGTTATAAATCATTTAGAGATATATACTTCACTAAGATACTACATGCTTGAGATACGAGCTCGTAAACTTACACCTCGTCGCCAATTCAATTTTATTACAAGACGAAGACATTCATAAAACATCTAGCCAGTTGTTTACAGTTACGATTGAAGCGGGACGTAGTAAACATTTGCTTGTTGAGGAAATCGTTGCTTCCAACATTTGCAAGAATATGAAGCCAGACGTAATACTCGTACAGTTACCAGCATTAATATCTGCCACGTAGAAGCGTGTAAAAATATCACGTCTTACTGCCCCTGGTAATAGACTCGTATCAGATATTTATGCAGCCTTTTTCTGTCAGATATTGGTGCTTTTGACTGTACGAGTGAGCCGTACTAAGAACGCCATACCGTCTCGGATGTGTCGCAACATGTTGTCACGACACGGCGGACATAGATCCCAAGGTAACTGGCGATTAAAAATTACCGTCGATCGTATTGTCCTGGTTTATTGCCGGTTGCTAAACGGAGGATGCCGTTTTCACAACTCCCAAACGTTTCCTGCCACATTTCATTATGCATATCCGCCAGGCTAGATAAGTAATGAAGTGTTGAAGTTTGTAATAGTAATTGGTGTCAAGTCGCTTAGTCCGTGAGAAAGCAGGCGTAGGTTCCATGAAGCTTTAGGAAAGCGCTTGAGGGAGACAACAGGAGACCCTCGGGCAGGCAGCTTCTTCGGTCAAAAGAGCGATAGCCTGTAATTAGGGAATGATGCCTACGTGATGGGAACCTTACCCAAGGGTTCACCCTTTTTTTAGTTGTAGTTTAATCTTAAGTAGTTACTGGTGTATTGTTACTCTTTTACGAATACTTTGAAATCTGTAAAGTGCAGTTATCTACCTATTTTTGTATTTGTAGAAAGAAGCAAATTGTCACTAACAAAATCCCAAATCATCTTTTTGTTGTGGCTTTGTTTAGATACAAGTCGATTGCCTAAACAAGACAAAAGAAAAAATAAAATGAAATGTAACAGTTCTTATTGATTCATTAGCATTCTGTGAAGTCATTTGTTTAGAGCATTCGCTTACTGGTTTAGTGAGAAGCAAAATGTAATGCAACGTCTTATTAGTGCTGATTATCAATGGTACATTACATGGTACGTAGACTTTATCAGTGTGTGGAGACCTTATGGCACCTCACTGTTACGTCGTTCTTTACTCATTCTGCTCCGTAGACCATGAATGTGTTGTGTTAAATTATTACGTGGATGAAGTCATGTTTTGCTTAGTATGTAGTTACGCCAAATTTGTTTATCTTGTCCCTTTAGACAGTTCCTATTTCTGTCTGAAAGTAAATTTATCAATAAATATATCTTTTTTTTTCCTAAAATATTCAGTCCAATATCAGCAAGCATGAGAGTCAAAAAGGTCCATTGAATTTGCTACAGAAATCATGATCTACTTCACAAAGCAAATCTTCCTTTTATGAAATTTGCGATGATTGTCAATACCTAATACGACTGGGCAGACGTTATCAGATAAGTCACGAAGCTATCGAGATGATATCGAAGGTCATCGGAATAGCAATGATGTCAATATTACATCACCTGTACCTGCGGACGACGCATTTAAATCAAACGGGTGTGGTTTTTACAAGGATGTTGAGGAAAAATAGAAACAAGCTCTGCTTAAGGTAAATATTAAGGATTATTTCTGATTGTAAAAGGAGTTCTATCTAAATGAACATTTTTCGGGCAATGTGTGGCAAGCAATCTAAAAATCTTTCTCTTCTTTGTTTGCGTAATTAAGACACTTTCTTGCATATTTTGCAACCATTTCCTACAATCGCTAAAGTTTCTAAAAAAAATACGCTATCACGTCACTTACCAAATCAGACAATAATTACATAATATTATTCTATTCTCCTAGCGTTGTTGTTGTAGAAGTTAACGTTCACCACACTGATAGCACATGTTTACCTAAACAAATGTAACGCCCGGCTCGAAAGGGGTGTTTAAGTTTGACGTCAATCTCTATCTGTGACTTTGTCTGTTTCTGGGCTGCCTCAGTCAGTTACCTTTACGTTACTTCGCGAATCATCACCGCTTCACGGTTTGAGTAAATGTCGAGAATTTACTGTGGTTTTCCCCAAAGTGTTTGTGTCCAAAATACTTGTCTTCAAACGTTTGCTTTGTAAGTCATGTACCTTTGGAATGTGCCTCCGTTTCTTCTAACCTATCATCAAACATACATTATGTACTCAAGTGTTCATATTTCCTTGGTTACTGTTTGTAAATCTTGAAACAAATTATTTCAAATATTTACTACGTAGCTCAACGCAAGCGCTGTCAGTGTCCCAATTGTACGCTGTATTGTCTTAGCAATAAGGCGTATATTAGCAGGAGGATTCTCATTTTCAAACCCCTTTGTGTTCCCCACGCATGCGTACTGATCTTCAGTACTAACTTAGACACAGGCGGAACGCTCCGCCATTCCTCCACTTTCCACTTTCCTTATCAGTTGTTAAGGTTCACTGTTCATTTCTTTTCTAATTCTGGAACTGTGTCGTATTAGTGTTTAATCAGCTGTCTGGCCGCAATTGATAATTCAGTTAGTGGAGCTCAGGCAGCCGGCGACGGTCTAGATTTTATTAAAAAATAACCTTTTCCTTCACTGTGTGGTGCTAAGTTAAAGTTGCTGTGATTCCTTTGACTTTAACAGTCCAAGTGCTAGTGGTTTGTGCGAGTGTTTCATTCAGTTTTAGGTTATGCCCGTCCATTTTGGGGGTTGTTTTGGTTGTTTTGTTTGTGTGAATTTGGCTCTCAGATTTTGGATTGTTTACACGTTATGTTGGCATGATGAGATCATTTCGCGTGTGTCGGGACTATTGTGCTAATCTAATTTGTGGGCGCGTTCACTAACGCGAAAGGGTTGGTCTGTCTGGTGATAACATTGCAACTATTGATTGCCTCAGACAGACAAACAGGTCAAACAAGAAAGATAATATCACCAGAAATTATTCTTCAGCTAGGAAATAATTCACATAAAAATCTTATCAAAATTAAATGGCGCGTCACAAGTATTAAAAGACTCACTTTCGCATCCACCGTATTTAATACTTAACCTTATTATCATACATTATTCATACACTTTCGTGAGGGATCCATTTCGTTTGATGAAGACATTAACTCCCCTTAGTAACGGTAACGATTGTCCATGACGAGTTGCGGAGGCAACGCTTGTAATGGCAATCAAATGCTTCTAGTTGCATAAACTCGTGAAAGTAATGTGCTTCTTTAGAAAAGAAGAATAATGTAAATAAATAAACAAACGTCACGCCTGTATTCTCAATTGGGGTGGATAAAGCACACAAAACGTTACATAGATAGGTAGGTACAATTATTACCATTTCACGATTCGTCGTCACTTTGAAGATAGTTAAAACAGATGATATAAAGATTGGCAATATGTAAACAAAACGTTGAATAGGTAAACCTTCTTCTCCTTGTGCACTTTTGATGGCAATATACTCTTAGTTTTAAATAGACCTAAACGCATTTGAAAATTTGAAAATGTAGCGATAATCTCAAGAAGAACCTTAAACATACTAACAATATGCAATACCATAAATTATAATGACAGAACAGTAGCTGTCCTCGAAAGAGAATGCTCGCTCGTTAGTTTAAAGAAGAGACTAATGGTTCAGATTAGCGTACAGTTGTTACTGAAATACATCTCGCTGTTGAAACTGAGGAATTTACTCGTAGACAAATAAACCGAGGTCAAATCAAAGTAAATACAGAAGTGGTTAATACTAAGAATTCGGCAGTTGTTTCTAAAGTGCGTAAAACAAACAGAGATAGAGACAAACAGATTACAGAGATCGCGAAAATCTGTTTCATCGGGGTGAAATTATACATAGGTACATACAAGCACGCCTATGTTCCTAAATATTCACGCTTCGCAGCGACTTCTATCATAATTTTAGATTTGAAAACAGATGAAGAGGTAGTATAATAGTGACAGGTTGCTAGCCTGTCGCCTGAAGCATTTCCTTAGTCGCCTCTTACGACATCCACGGATGAAATGGAGAACTGTTATCCCGACACGACACAGGAATTATAGCCTTTTCTAATCCTACTACACCTTGTTCTTACAAAATTGACTGAGTAGAACATTAAGACATTTTGCCAGCTATTCCTCTAATGGGTGTAGATTATCGCAGCTTATGGTTTCACGTTTTCGCAGTTACACCAAGGTTAATGAGTTGTCATAAGTTTACCAGTTTCGCTCAAAGCGAGGAAAAAGCCTTGGGAATGGCGAATGTTAAACTTCTAATACTAGGTAATGTTTTTAATTTGCTTTAACCTTGAATTCCGAAGTTTGTCTTTCAGTAGATACTTTATGGGTAGAATTAACTACACCAAGGCGCGCCTAATTAAAATCAAAAGCTCAATAATCACCAACAATTGGACATTCTTACTCTTGAGTTAGATTTACATATTATCCTCACAATTTAATCCTTTCGTCAGTTTTTCCTAGTCTCAATATCATCCTAAGATTATTAAATTTTCCTGCGCCGTCATCAGTGCAATGCTCTCCAAAGAGAATAAAATTAGTCAGCACTACGCAAATATTACCTTATCCTACTTTACCATTCACAATGCCTTCACAATCTGCAGTGAGCAAAATTGGCCTTAGGTAACACGATTTACAATTCTACAACTCCGGTACAGTACTAGCGTAGAGAATCGTTTTCATTACCGACCGAGCGCGACGGAGCGTCATCAGCACGTGACATATAAATAAATACTTTTTTCTAAGTCTGACTATCTCTGCCTTACGTATTTTCACTTTTTTCCATTTAATATTTGCTTGTAGTTTGCAGTTTATTACAGACATTAGCGTTATAGTCATCCTGTTCTTTGTCGTAAAATTGTGGTGTTGCATTTGTTATTAAATTATAGTATTAAACCTACGGTTTATTGTTATCGCATACCACTATACGAATAATCTTTAGTTAAACTAACTGTCTTCTTGTATTTAAGAAATACAAGAATTTGAAATTTTAATAATTTCCTTCTTGCTGGAAAGCCCTTTAAAAGGATTACTTGCTGTAGTGAAATAAAACAGACTCACATTTTTATTTTGGGCCCAAATGTCGATATAAAGACTGGAGTGTATCCGTTCTATTTCACTATTCGTGAGGCTCGCGGTATTTCTTGTTTAAATAACTTACTGTGTTGTTTCTTTGTCGATACCTACATCTATCTTTTTTGATCTATTTGCAACTAGCTCACGTATGGTCTTCACTAAGTTCATAAAAGGTACTCTGTTTTGGTCATAAGCGATCATAAATGTCGATCACGAATACACTCGCTTAGCAGAATCCGTCTGGTCAACTCTTTATTATTTCAAACGGTTCGCTTCCAAAAAATGGTTTTGAAAGTAACCTTGAAAACGGGCCGCAAGCGAAAGTGTGGTAACGCCAAATTAATGAAAAATAAACTTGCTAATTGTGCACCGGCGGTTTCTAGAGTCACTAAAACCACTGCGTTATTTATAACTTGGCTAACCATTTATTAGCCCAATAATTTATTCGTCAACGTGGAGCGCGCGCGCAGGTTTTCAATGGATTCTGACGTATTAGAATCAAAATGGCGCGCTGACGTCAGATTAGCTGATCTGACATCTGATATTGCCGGTGGCCTTTTGAGATACGTGATACTGGCTGACACTGGATAGCTTTGGGTCTGTTTAGTTCCATTTACATTTTGAAAGAGTTGCCTGTCATTGTAAGGGTGATGTGACAGTTATTACGATTTCCCCTTTTTCTATTATGCGCAATAATGAGCTGTGAGACAACCCGTGATAGAGTTTAATAATCTGTGACTTGTAATTTTGACTATTTGACGACCAAATCGGCGCTGTCGGGGGTAGGTAAAATGTTTGTTTTTAGTCATGGACGTATCTTCATCTGAATCGCTCTCTTATTGATGAGGATCATGGCTCGTAATTTTGTCCAAGAAGAAGCGTGAGTTTAGTCACGTGCGAGATAGACTGACTACCTGCCACACTAGTAGACTCAAAAACAAGACTTGTAAAAGAGCCTCTTACAGCCTACTTGCTACAAAATTGAGATTTAGATTCTTTGCCATTTTCTAGAGTCCCTAGGTAAGTATAGTATAGTCTTTGTCGTGCGCGACTCGGATTGCGCTTTGCCGTGCTAAGCCAGCAGTTGTCTCCATCGCTTGCCCTCAGTTGCTTGGTGGAATGCTGCACTGAAAGTTCAGTCTGTTGTTCTGTTATCTGGTCTAACCATCGTTTCACACTTTGGCCTTGATGTATGCATAATACGAGTATGTACGTTTTTTTGGAACTATAGGAACTGTATGCCGGTAACTTGTTATTGTGGTGTCAATTGTCACGACATTTTGTTTAAGTCACACTTAAAAGATAGTCTAGTAGGCTCGTAACAGAATCTTCTGTTATCTAACTGTTTCTTGGTATCTAAACGTCTGTACTTTTTCGTAATGTTTATCTCGCATCGGCGCATTCCACTCCTCTCAAGTAATATGATATAGCAGAAACACTGCTTTTGCCAATTGGATCGTCTTCGACATATAATACTAGATAAGTTAAGTTAACTATTGCATATCATGTTGCTAAGATATTATTATCCTAATGTAATGAGGACGGTAGGTACAGTTACGTGTCTTTTAGTCTAAGTGTATTATGTCTCTTCATCTCTTCGTTTACTATCTGAAATCAATCGCTATGCAATATAACTTTTTTTATTACACAGTCTAATAAAAAAAGCTAATGATATTTGACTAAGAATGCACCACAGTTCGACTCCCACGCAACCAAACAAGGTGTAAATTTTGCAAACCGACAACAATAGCGCGTGAGACGATCTCCTGATGCTATCTGCACGGTACGGTTAGCAGGAGCGTTGCGTAACAGCCGTGGGGTGAGATAGCTAAATAGTAGACCACGTCTTTGAACCAATTGTTAATAAACCTGAATATAATCTTATCTTAAATATCAGGCAACGTATAGAAATCTATGAATGTTTCATGAATATAGTCAACTTCACTTTAGCATATTTTTAAATTAAAGAAAAATTCAAGCGATCTTCCTGAACAACTATAATGGATTTTGAACATAAAACTACCGTTTTCTTCAGATGTTTTTGGCAGTATTATTCTGAACTATTATAGGCTGTTAAATCGTGCATTCGTGATTTTTTTATTCCTGAATCTTATTGTAAATTTGTAAAACCTTTTTGTAATGTGAACACAGCTGAAAGCGTGAACAGAGCACCATTGGACAGTTTAGACAAATGTATAAAAGTCAATATCGTCTACATAAAGATGCACAACACTTTGTATTTTCCAAAATTAACTCTCCGATTGCATTGCGCAAAAACTTTAATTTCTTTACGCAATTCCGACATTCAAAATGTAACGTTTTCTTTACATAAGCTCCGTAACCTATGCCATGTCATGTAACCCTGATTTAATGTCACAGGCGTTATGTGCAGGCGTTAAAGTTCACAATGGCGTCCGATTATAGTAATAGCCTTTTTCTAAACTCTCACGACCGTTAGCTTTCTCGCCCGTGGGAAGGATTGTGTTTGTGTAAACATGAGATTTGGAGCCCCGTCGGCAGTTGGATTGTTTTCTTTAGTCATCATTTAATTAATTAAAGGTAATGACTTTGAATTAAAACGCCTGTAATTGTATATTGTGCCTGCGCGACTTTGTGTTTAATTATTTTTATGCTATCACGCGGAAATTTCATACACACAGCCAGGATTTGTGTTATACTCGCTTTATTGAAAGGATGCCAAAGTTTGTAAAAAATATAGGCTTCTTTTCTTCGACTAGGTATGCTAGTCAGAGTAAGAATGATATTTCTTCAATTGCCCAATCTAGTACCTCTATGCCAAAATTCTAAATCGGCTAAGTCGAATCGTGAAAGTTAACACATCTCCATTTTAGCCGTCGATATCGAGGCTTCTAAGGAAAGTCTAATAAATTCCTAACATGTTTCAGGCAACAAGCTTGCAATTACCTGTCACTTTTCATATGATTATATTGGAAATCCCTACATCGGTCGCCGTGAACGTGTCCCAGCACTATATTTTTACACTTTGACGTTTGTTGTTCGCCTCCTGGCTGGCAATTGTTGTTGCTTTAAATTTAAATGTTGTATTAGATTAAATAGGTAAACGATAAATAGTTTAATATCGTTGTTGGTGGGAAAGCAAGGATAGTCTGGATGGAAAGTTGTCAACATTTCCGTCCACTGAGACGGAACCCGCGCTCTATCTGTCAGATCAGATTTCCCTTCGTGCACTTGATTACATATCGCGTCATCTCGCGTGCAGTACCATCTGATAACCTTCTCGCAGTCAAACCAAGTTAATGAGTCCTGTAAATCACGATTTATTGCTGTTTTGCTGACTTTTCTTTTCTGTTCCTTTCTTCTGTTCTTGAGATTTTTCCTCCGTCCATTTCGTAAGAAAGGCTAAAGATAGGTTACAGTAAAATTTAGGCGACAGGCTACCAACCTGTCACTGTACTATCTCATATGTACCATCGAACCAATTGATTACTGACCCACCATAGAACCTATTCACAGTGAACGTCATAGTGACATTGCATTGATTGACAAAGAAAATTTTTATGACGTTTATTGTGACAACGTTCTGCGGTGGGGCACGAATCAGTTGGTTCGATAGTAAATTAAATCTTAAATCTAAATCTAAAAATTCTTCGTTTTTGCCTCCATTTGGGAATGCAAGCGTGGTGTACAGTCAAGGAAATTGATAACTGTGCCACTTTGTAATTATTTGTAATGTGTATACTATAATGTTTGTTTTTTAGGTTAAAGGTATTTTTTTTTCCTCCTCAACTATCTCTGTGTGTCTACTCTATTTTCACATGTTTTGTCAATCGCTTGAAGGTTAGCAGGAAGAGATCCCTTAAGGGATATGTTCGCCTTTGTACTTGTGTTCTGTTTTGTTGGTTATTTTGTCATTTTTATTCTGTACAATAAAGAGTTACATACATACATACATACTTTGTACCTTTGACAAGAAATGTCACTGTGACATACTATACTTTCTACTAATCAAAACAATATGAAAAGGTTCAAAGTGGCGCACAGGTATCAATTTCCTTGACTGTATGTATGTAGCTATGAAATGTCTTCTACATTTGAACCATCTTATTAGTAGGTTGTGGTACTTGTGGTCTATCGGCCATAATATGTGGCATACTGAAAGTTTCTGAAACTGGCCATTTCAAAAAAAATCTAAGTAAGTATAAAGAAAACGTTACTTTTAAAAAAGGAACGCTCTCTACTACCGCGTGTTGACACTATCGAAATATCAAACATAACAAGCTGCTCTAAATTGACAAATATTTGACGCTTTCTTTCGCAACAAGGCGTTAATGTAATTTTACGTGATTTTAATTAAATTACACCAATTACTTCGCGCCTACACCAATTATCCGTACATGGACTTTACACCTTTCACCCAGAAACACCTAATTAACAAATTCTCCATCTTTCACAATTACACACATGTTGCGATGTTCGAGAGTTTTGAATTGCATTTAATTTATCGTATCAGGCAATGCTTTAGGAACCTTCAATTAAAGATCTGAATTATTTCGACGCAAGGTGAAAAAAAGACAAACACCTAAGGTTTTAAATTTTGTAAAGATGACGTCTAAAGATAAAGACCTCGAAGTATTTCGGGCCAATTCGTGACCCATTATCAGGAGCCACCGCTTTTTCCGCGCGACTGCTTTACACAGCTGACATCGCCATACCATCAACTTTTGTTTTCAAACATCGGGTAAAACAACACCAACAACATCTCTAAAGGCAACATCACACCGACCACAGAAATGGGCCAAAACATGTCGCTAATCTCGATATACAGACCTGAGTGTATCCTTTCCCTATGAGAGAGTCTTACGGTAGTTTCATGTTTAGATCTGACTCTAACTAAGTCGTGAGTTATCCGTACTCATCATGACCTTAAGATAGAATCTAATACTGACGTAATAAAGCTTAATGGGCCATTTAATAATCACTTAACCTCACAATTTGTTGGTAAACACATTCACAATGTCGCAAGCCGTTATGAAACTTAAGCTTCGATTCGCCAATTTACAGTTTATGTAAACTGTTTACATGGACGACCTGTTCGGTAATTATAATTGATGACAAGTGACAAATAAAATCCGGGTCGTGGCACCAAAATTGTAACAACCTATTTTTTAAGTGGTTGTCTATCAGACTCTGGAATCAATTCATAAAGTAATGCTGTGCATAGTGGCCTAGGAAATTTTCATCTGCCCTTAACGAAGTCTAACTTATTTGGATAAGCCTTATTAAGCTTGTAATGTGTCCCACTGGTGGGCAAAAGCTTCAGTGTACGGGTACATACATATGTACCCGTTGTGTCGGTTTGTTACGGTCAAACATCAGTGTATGAAAATTACCAAAACTGACTTTGGGATACATTTTGTATTAATTATTTTATTTATACATACATACATATTCTCACGCCTGTATTCCCATGAGGGGTAGGCAGAGCACATGAATTCAAAAATCCAGTGCCACGTTTAGCAAATTCAGGGTAACCAGATGGTTAAACAAGATATTGCGGTGACAGGTTGCTAGCCCATCGCCCACAATACACTAACCCTTTCCCAGAGTCGACTCTTACGACACCCACGGGAAGAAAGGGGGATTTTATTATTTTATTTATTTATTTATTTATTATCTTAAACAATTACACAGCACAACAGTAGGAACTAAAGCACTGTGAAACGCATACAAAAACAAACACAACAATAATTAAATAAGCCAACATACAGATAACAGATAATACAAAGAGTGCGACAAATGTAAAGAGAAAAAAATAATAAAAAGAAAAATTAATAACAAAACACTAAAAATTAAAATTAAAATAAAAAATAAAATATAAAATGGGACGCTTACGAGTACAAGTAATTAAGTGAGGACGGCCGGTCATCCTTCGCCTCACAGAACTTCATGCACTCACAGCATACAGTCGTCCAG
>BHDV01004845.1:161949-196258 GCA_005406045.1 Adoxophyes honmai
TGACTTGGCCGTTGAACACTCTTTATATACTAGTTACCAATACCATTAAGAGCTATTATCTAGCTTAACAAACAAAGGTCGTTACTACAAAATGGACTTGTAAAGACACTAAGGTGACTCACAAACGTGTAAAGAATGTTCAACGGCCAAGTCACTCAACGTTAACTATAGTAATAAAGAAATCGCAGTAAGGAACCTTAGACTTGGCACGACTTTTTCTAGATTTCATTACTTTTTAGAGATAAACAAGCAGATCCATCGAGACTTGGCTAGTTTTTTTACAGAATGTTTTTGATGGGATAAAATAGATTGTCTAATGAATTCTGAAAAGATCCATGTAAAAATCTCTAAAAGCGGGGAATAATATTAGTTGTGCTTTACAATATAAACTAGAACAATAATTGTTTTAATCCATTTCCCGAACTTCCCTAGTTCCCTAGGTACATATAAACAGTGAGTACATAATGTACCAAATCTTCGTCTCGAAATTTTCTACAACACTGATGCTCAAATGAAACGTCTGCCATTTTGTCTCACCTTTAGGCACAGTTAGGGTCAGATCAGGTTTCAAATGGTTATGCAAATCGGCTGCAGATACCGCTAAGCCGAAATTCCTTGCGTTAGTGGAAAGTAAGCAAGTAACACATGAGACTTGTCTTGGCTGTTGATGAGTCTTTACGCATTTGGTGTAACATTACGGTATACAGTTTTGTTCCAAATTTAAACTGCTTCTTTTCTATTTCCCTGTATCCCGTGTGGTTTCGGGTTTAGAATAACTCCTCTTCACATCTTCCTTGGATGTCGTTAGAGGGGGGTCTACGGATATAGGTTTAGGTTTGCTTTAGGCGACATACTTTAAACGTGTCACTATTATACCTCTATCATTTATGTTTAAAAGTAAAATTATGATAAAAGTGGCTACGGGACATGGCACAGTCATGATTTTGTCTATGTAATGTTTCGTGTGCCTACCACATTTCAAAATATAGGAGTAATGTTTTCCTAGGAAATGTTGGAACATTTCTGTCGTGGCGCACTGAAATTGCTATAGAATTTACGATTACCGGTTACATAATTTAAACGTCTGCTTCTATCCTATTACTTACACTCCTCTTTCACTCTCACAGTCACATTACACCTTGCTGAAATTAGTAAACTGATACGAAGTTAGTCGTGACTAGACTAAATAGCATTGTCATAGTCCTCGAGAACCTGACACGCGTATCGTATTGTAACCTAGAGTTTACATTTAACTCTTGATAATCAAATAAAACAAGTGCCGATCGTGCAAATCGTGATTACTTGAACCTAAACGAGATAGTACCTAACCTTAATTAATTCTATCAAATGCTGTCACTATACTTTGCACAATTGCCTAACATTCAGGTAACATTTGTATGTTTAGCAAGGCAACACGCGCGAGATAAACTAAGTACTCGTTGTTTTCTGCATCTCTAGTTAGACAGTGACAGGTATAGTTTGTCTCGCGGGCGACTCAACTCGCGCACTGATGTGCTTAGCCAACTGCTATACTCTAGAGATTACGACAAATAAATGGAAACAATTTTAAAAACCAATTTCAAATAAGACTTGTTAAATATCTGAAAAGACTCTATTACTAAAGGCAGTAGGATGTGTCAAATATTTTTGCACTCCGTTGTGGTAGATAATAATGCTGGTCATTGTAGATTATAAATATTTTAAAATATAAAGTATGCGAATTTGACGAATAAAAATTTTATAAACAAAGACATTTTAAAGGAACATTTGATAAGTTTAGGTATGCTTTAGTTTGCATCACAGCAACCTATCACTAACACCTTTTTAATTTATTTTATGTAAATTCCAAAAATTTTGCTAATGGAGGCTATGTATATTTCGCGTGCTACTTCATTTGGGAATATAGGTGTCACGTGTATGTTACGTGGTATTTCAATGACGATTAACGATCACATCATGTCAATTGTAAGGCAATTTAAACAAATCTAGTAGAACTAAGAACAGGTGAAAGTGAAATAGACAATGTGGTGAATGTGATGGAGAGCCATGATGACAGAGGATCCAGGAGCTCGCGGGCCAGCGACTCGCCTGGGGACACCATGAACGACGTTTATGCAGCTTGGCGTAAGTTCTTCTTGTCCAGCTTATGTTTAGTCAGGAGCAATTTCAAAAATCTGCACCAGATTGTAAGCCTAATACGATATTTCCTTGTAATTTCTCAGATCTTTATAAAGTATCTTCAAACGCTTGCACTTTCATAATACGTTTAGGTTTCCGCCGTCAAGTTCTTTATTTATTATCTGTTACAAATGTCCCGGTCATTATTGCACTAGTTGCCTTTTGTTTTGCTTCAGGTGTACCGTAGTGATCAAATAATACATCCACGTAATTCAAAACATTATGAAGTAGTTCTGTAGCATAGTAAACATTTACACTTACAAAAGTCAACAGACCCATCTTGGAAACCAAAGCCAAGCTTCCTACTTCCACTAGAATTTAAAACAGTTCTCATTGCACTGAGTTGCAGCTGAAGAATGCAACCTTCACAATTGAGACCAGTTCACAGCCAAGCCGGATACGCGATAAACTTCCTTGTTTACAGTGCATTTGACTTGCACTTTCCACGATTTATCCAACTTTAAGTCATTAACGACAGATCCAATTAACTGATCAGTGGGAGCTGGCGTCTGTTTTCCTATCTACTATTCCAATGGGACTACTCTTAAGTTGTCTCCACTTTTCATTAATTAGTCCACTTTCATACTCTAGATGGACAAATCGGGGATATTTTAGAAAAAGATTAGATCAAGAGTACCCAATACCGACGAGCATGTATGAAGACAGTAATGAATATGGTTGAAGCGATAAAGATATCTCAGAATTCTTTTCTCAGTCTCTGAACTCTCTGACTACCCCTGTGGGAAAAAGAGGCGTGATGGTGATCTACATTACATCGTATGTTAAAAGTAAACGGGTGTAGTGCGTGCACTATGTCGTGACATGTTGCGTTTCTTCTTGCATATTGTAGTCACATTATCATGTCACTTATGGCAAAGGACTCCGTTTGTCAATTTGGTATCATACCTAAAATAGACAACATCTCTGTACCAGACACTGACATCACGCCGTTTACAAACGTCTACAAACGTCCTTGATGCATTTTTCGTCACCGTAACGCCTAACCGCCCTCATTACAACAACGTGACACTAATACCTATTGTCTATCGATAAGGCTCACAGTCGCACATGTAGATTCGACAATAACCGATTGTTCGCGACACAATAGTCACTTGGTCAACACTTGTGTGACGCTGACCTGAAAGCAATTTCGCAATGCGATTACGTTTTAATTCTGTAAAAGGTCGCTATTCTGAAACCGGTTTGTAAATAAGTTACTTATTAAGAAAGCGATGGATGGAGATGGTATTCCTCTTTTTATGGTTGTGTCTGAGGGGGAATGTTGGGACCCTTTTAAAACCGGAGCTATGACCATGTGCTAGGTTTTTAAGATATAATTGGAGATAGCTGTGGAGGTTTTTTAATCTTATAACGCAGTTTAATTACAGATTAATAGAATGTTAATCCCCCATAGTAACAGGCTTAGTTTGGGATTGGGTCAATTGATGTGAATTGAGTCATGATATCTATTTTATTTATTTATTAAAAAAATATGAGGGGTAAGAAGATATTTACAATATCTTTTATCATCATAATCTTAGCACTGTTACTTCCTATCTTCACTCCAATTGATCATCAAACACCATGATAGTAGGTTGCCAATATACATATAACGACTAACGACTTCTACTCGAGGGGCATACATAATGCATACTACATTTATAAGTGACAGTCTGCATAGTGACCATATCACATGTTCTTAAAAAGCCGGCTTTAAAACACCGGGCATCCCTATATGGAGCCCATGGCAAGGTGGCCGCGCGCCTGCACGTGACAACTTTTTGTCATCTTTGTCCTTAGACCTTATACAGATCATTTATTGCCGTCTTGAAATTCTTAAACGGAATTGCTCTGATTCTTGTTGTTTTTCTAAATCCATGAGTTATCAGCAGCAGTTATAGGCAGTATCGAGGACATGTCGATGAGAACTGGGTAGATATATTATTAATAGTTCGCTGGGTAAACATTAAGATCCGAGCAGCTGGGCAGCTGGTACTCCATGTCGTCGTGCCCGTCTCTACCAGATCATAATGCACGCATTTGCCGGTCCAACTAAAAAATAACTGCTGCTTAACCCATCACCTAGAATAACTTACAAAAAGACACTCAATAATATTAGTTGCGTCAAGGATACGAACCGGAGTCACTAGAGTCCGCGCTGAGGCTGTGCCGTCGATTCGTGGATTATGATCCAGCAGAGACGGGCCTGGGCGAAGGGAGGCGAGCTGCTCGGAGTGAGCGACAATTTCGCATCCCTTCGCGGACGTGCGATGTTCTTTAACGTCTAGCTAGGGGACTACTTTTCTCTGACGCACGCTGTAGCAAGTTTTCCATGTTCGTGTCGAATTAATCCTGTTCTGTCCTACCCAGCAATCATATCATCATTACTTAACCTCCTTGTTTTCCCTCTTCCAGATGAAATGCTAGAGGGCGAGGGCGCCGGCCTAGCGGCTCGGGTTGCCGAGCTGGAGGTCCGGTGCGCCCGGCAGGCGGAGGAGCTGCTATGTCTCCGGTCCACCCTGGCTGATGCCCTGCGGAGGCTCAACGCGCTCGAAGGCAGGGCTCCCTCGGCGCCGCCGGCTCAGAGAAATGGAGCTTACACAGGTGAGGATAAGCTACTTTGTCAGCAAGTGAAGGCAGTATCGTAACTAGGGCGGTGCCAGCGGTTCCCAGACACAGGGCGCAGACTTTGGAGGTGCCCAGAAATGACAAGTACGTTCAAGTACCAGTATGTTCAAGGGCACAGTTTTGAAAGCTTGCACCGGGCGCTTAAAAGGCTAGTTACGGCACTGAGTGAAGATGACTGAAGAATGAGGAGGAGCTGCTATGTTTCCGGTCGATCCTCACTAATGCCCAACAAAAGTTCAGAAGGCCCTTAAACTTAGAAATTTGAAAACTGGATTTATATAAGGCCACCGACGAATTGGTCCATAAGTATCTAACGATACATTAGCATGGTCAAAATTCTAACCAAGTTATGTCGGCATTCCAGGATCAGCGGGAGGCACGCCGACGCGGGAACTGCGGTTACGGCAGCCTTCCTACAGAGAAACGGCCAAGAGGACGTCCAGCTACGGATCCACAGCTTCCTCGTTACCACAAAGGTAACTTTTAGTTTCTTCTTCATTCTGTTAAGTTAGTTTGACTTTAGGAATGGAGATTCTACATACATTGATATAATTACGCCTGTGTTCCCAAATGGGGCAGGCAGAGCACACCAAACGTGGCAGACAGAACCATGATAACTATTTCACGCTTAGCAGCCACTTGTACAATTTTAAGTTTGAAAACAGGTGGAAGAGGTAATATAATAGTGACAGGTTGATAGCCTGTCGCCTAAGCATATTTAAACCTATTGCCTTAATCGCCTCTTACGACATCCATGGAAGAAATGGAGAAGTGTTACTCTATCCCGACATCACAATGGAAATTCTGTCACTTCCAAATACAAAACAACATCTGTCTTTTTCTTCATTTGGCTCATACCCACTTGATTACAACGTTGCCGTAATCGGCCTTTTTCTAGTTTCTTTTCTAGGTCTTAATTAAGTAGTTCGTATGTACGTAAATGATATGATATCTGCCCTTTCTTGAGGCGTCAAATTCATGTTACTGTACCAACTGGAAAATGGTAACTTAGCTTTCGCAAACTCATAAACTTTTCTTTTCATTTTTGCTACCACCGCCAATAGGTCTGTTATTTCAAAACATAAGTCTTTCTACCGAACATTCATCACAATATTCACAATCTCCAACTTCAATTCATCGTTGTATAACATTATAGATCCATTGCACTAATTGTTTAAACTCCATCAAACCATTAACCATCGACGCGATTGTCAGTCCATCAATTTAGTTTACGATGTTTAAATCAATCAAATTGCGTCATTGTTTTGCGCTTTGGCAACCGCTAATAAAGCGTTTGAATGGTAGCGGTCATTAATCTTCTACTTTCAGCATGATTAGTTTGAAGACCACCCAAATATGGGCACTTTTACTTGTGTTACATGTTAAAAGCGTGTTAAATTAAATTAAAATGTGTTGTACTTCATGTGTATTTATAATTATAATTATAACTATCATAGACATAATAAATCCATGTCAATAGGTACTCTATGCCTAAACTCAAATTAAATTCAAACTTCGAAGACAGTAAAACAGATGACGATTGAAAGAAGAAAACAAATTATTTCAAATTTGGAACACGCAGTTGGCGCGGCGGGCGGTGCAAGCTTGTGACGTCGATGCGCAATTGTTTGTGGATTTTATTTCTTTACTTATTACGTAAATGTTATCATTTAATACTCGTATTTCTAAATAAATTTTAACTAACTACTATACGTATTGAACTGGATCGAAACTCATTGACGAAAACAAGTTAATGGGGAAAACAAAAAATGCAGTGTTCAAACTTGGCTACCTTTGTTTTATCAAAAAGCTTTTTACAGATATTTTTTTTGTACAATTTTAAGTGTTTTATTTATTTGTAGTGCGATATCAAGTGAGAGGGAGAGTGCATGCTACGATAATTGAGACTGAGTAAGAAGACTATCTAACACCATTTTTGCTATTTATTATGACGTATATAAAATTGTAGTAATTGGAGCCTAATATTTTTACTTTCAATGTCAACTAAAAATTAAAATTCGTTTATATTAGCCAGGTGCGAACACAAACGTCAAATGCCGTTGAATTTTTGTCTTTTCATTTGTATGGGATTACGTGACAGAGTGAGCGTTATATTCACTTGTTTCCGTTAATAGGGTATAGTCTGTGTGGTGTCGAATTAGAAAAACACCTCTCCGTTTCTTCCGTGGTTGTCGTAAGAGGCGGCTAAGAATATTTAAAAGTATAATAACGAAAACTGCCTCTGAAAACTGATATTACATCTGCATTTACTTACTTTTTGCTTCTCTTCCAGACGCGGGCCGCAGCATCAGTCCACAGGCTCGCTACAGTCGGACTCACCGGCCTCGTCGTCCTCACTCTCCCCCGCGCCTTCCCCCTCCCCGCGCGCCACGCCCGCGCCACACGTCACACATGCGCCACAACCCTACAGGTATACCATTCTAACCTGGATGATACAAATGTGGCATCTGGAATAAGGTGCAAATTCAATTGAAGTTTACCCTCACGATCGTATCGACTCGGTGGCCTAGATGTACAGACTGTATAACTTAAATAGCCCTGCTACAGTTAAGACAGTGGCAGATAATATTATAGTTACGTCACTTTTCTCTGGTAGGGAGTGAAAGAAAAATCTATAACTTAGTAGAATTCCTGAAACTTGGAAATAGCCACATGCCCAGTGGTCCTAAAAAACTCAAACTCTTCAAGTACTTACTACGAAAATATTTCTAGAACTATTTTCATTTATTTCAATCTTGATGAAATGTGTGTATGTTTTATGAGTATTAGATATTGAAATATGAAATAATATTGTGATAACCAGGAGAACTTATTTAGGTTTACTCTCTCCATTTTAAGGACTACATTTACAACTGATTTTAGTTTGGTACTGTTCTTAGACAGTAGTTGAACGTCAGGAGTTGACAAAAACTCAGATTTAATTTGAGGAATAAAATAACGATAGGTAATAGTTAGGTAGCTGCAGAGAATTACACTAACAGTGTCGATTTTCTTTGCAGTTTCCTTAACTAAGTAGATCTAGTGAAAATGAATATATTACTTTAGTGTAGTCCAGTCGAATAGGGTAAGTATTATTAAACCTACGTTTTCTACGAAAATAACGAGACTATCGCCATGACTATTTAGCTGCTTGTTACAATTATGTTACAAGCCTCCGCTGTATAGACATATTTAAATTAAAGATTGGTCTCCTTTGGTTAATCTAGTTCTACTTCTGTCAGCAAAATCACCAAAATGAGACTTAAAAAATTGTCGCAGTCTTTGGAATGTTTCTCAACTGTTTCTTTCTACCCTCTTGAACTTGCGTTGTGACTGGACTATCTTCATTGTTTCTTCTGTCTTCGTTCTCTTTTTGTTTAGTTTTTAAAGCACAAAGTATTTGACAGATAGAACGTAGTTTGTGCTAAGCTAAGCCTTCCTTATGTGTATAGCTTTATGCAGTAATTGAGATAAACCAACCTAAACTAAATTTAGCTAAATCTAGCTGCTTTGCACACGTCGACGTACACAATTCGCAACAAATTTGACAATAATGGACTAAAATAACCATTTGTCGTGCAAATGTTCGTTTCATAATTGTAATACACTGAATAAGGGGAAAGGTACTTCGCAATGTATGCCCTATTCATATAAAAAAGGTTCACGATTGATACTTTAGGTTGGTTTCTCTTTCAACCACTACGTATGTACCGTCGACCAAGGAAGTTATGTTGGGGTGTTTTTTAATATACATACCTACATGATTGAAATCGTTAAAGTTCAACAAGATTTTATTAATCGGTTTCATCTATGTGCCAAATCTTGCAAATTGAATTTCATCCACGTCCACAAATCAAATTGACTTGTTTCATAGGCACAAGCATCGTAACTCTATAAAAGTGCACTTAAACTTACATTTGCAAAATCGATTTGACATGATTTACGGCTTATTGCCAATCCTTTTACACCTGCAGAATAAACAGGGTCAATTGTCAAAACTGGCGCCTAAACTCCTTACCTCGGTCGACAAGCTTTTACATGTGTACCGCTAGAGCTAGCAGCTATACAGCAGTTTCTCTAGATCCCGGAACAACTCGACGTCGAGCAACCAGAGCCAGTCCCCAGGAGGCAACAATCTCACCAAGCGCTGGAATTCCACCGGCGACTTCAACGCCCAGGGCTTGATACCCAACATCAGGTGGGTAGCTATGGCATGAGCCGCATGAGGATCTGGAACAGCTAGCATGAGAAGTATACCCCAGTAATTTGGTTAGAAACCACTTGGGATCTTAGACAAGATTTTGTAATAACTGCCGTATTACCTACGGATCGAGACACTGCGAAACTCATTGTGTCAAGGTGCAAATATGCCTATGAATGAAATTGATGCTCATTACGAAGCGCTGGTAGAATTTGAGTCTACCAAGACGTGCAAAAGAGCCTACTTGCATAAATGTTTTTTTTTTTAATTATGGCAGGACTATGGCATTGGCATCAACAATTGACTTGTGAGATGTAAAGATTTTGCAACATTTTAGTTGATACTCTCTCACCAACTCTCTATCTATATGTTCCAAATTAAATTCAAGACCACTGCCAAAATCGAGGTCTTATTTTTTAACCGACTTCAAAAAGGAGGAGGTTCTCAATTCGACCTAATTTTTTTTTTTTTTTTTTTTTTTTTTTTTTTGTGTGTATGTTACTCGATAACTCGAAAACCCGTGGACCGATTTTCAAAATTTTTTTTTTAATCGAAAGGGTATAACTCGAAATTGGTCCCATTTGCACGACACCAGGATCTGATGGTGGAATCTTGGAGAAATCGAGGGAACTCTTCAAATTTTATATGGAGATGTACGGCGTTTTCGGTAATTTGTTGATGAAGTCAAGATTTTACATTCAGTAAACAGAATACTTTCAAAATATTGCTAACTAGTTGTGCCCGCGACTCCGTCCGCGTGGAATAGTGACAAATTTCCCCCGTTTTTCCTACATTTTCCACTGTTTCTTCGGTCCTTTTGGTCGCAGCGTGATGTTATATAGCTTAAAGCCTTCCTTGATAAATGGTCTATCCAACACAAAAAATATTTTTCAATTCGCACCAGTAGTTTCTGAGATTAGCGCGTTCAAACAAACAAACAAACTCTTCAGCTTTATTATATTAGTATAGAATTGAAGTCGGTTTTTTTTTGTTTAAAATTATCTGTAGGTATAATAATAATAATTAACCTATTGCACCTAGTCTTACTAAAGAGTAGTATTATATCAATGACTAAAGAAAGGTTTCTGTACCTATCGATCATTTATTTTAGTAGGTAAACTTTTAATAACCAAATGAAATCATGGGTTTTTTTCTCAATGCTACCTGTTCTGGTGATGCAAGAAACATTGTTACGACTAAACCTGTCTACCTTAGTTAAGTAGGTCTATTTTGTCTGCAGAAAATGCAGAAATCCTTTTTAGGTTAGAAACTGTATCAGATTTCATATTTCGAAGTATGATTTGTTGGATTGGTTTCCGAGTATAATTCGCATATCAGTTTGATAATTATAGTTTTGAATTGATACTAAATCACTTCCTTAGAGGTCAATGATCAAATTATTCAATTCGCAGTCCCACGCAAAGATGAATTTTAAAATTATGCATTCAAAATATTTAAAAATCATCCAAAGAAGTAGGAACTCATTTTGACAGCACAATAGACGCTTTGTATTTTGAATTAATTAAGATTAATGTAATTGTTTTAATAAACATACAAGATTTTGCACTCGTAAAAGGGAGATAATTTACGTAGAGGAATCGTCTCTTCTTATTTTATTATCATAGTTCATAGTTTATAGATATTGTGTTGTACAATGACGTGTCTAACCAAACATTTTAGCATGCACTCATGTATTAGTTGATGTTTAACTTATTTTAGCTGTTTTTGATTTAGTTTTTTTCATTAGTGTAGCATTGGATCCTTTATTTTAAGAGTATTGTTTGAATATTGCGTTCTATCCTGTGGAGAAAATTAAATATCGACATTAATTTAAAACGCGTTGATGGATATTGCACATGGGTTGCCTAACAAATTTCAATCGAGGATATTTTTAATGAATTTTTATTTTTCTTAACGCGTTTGATTTAGTTCAAGTTCCATTTGAAAATTAATAAGAATGATATTAAGTTTTGCCCACAGGAACGACAATTTTTTATGTCTTAAGTATTTAGTTATCCAGTATCGTTTCTAATTTTATGTTCGTTCCCTCTAGATTTACAACCACAAAGTCGTTGTTAAACTTATATTCTAAGTCGTCGCAGAACGGGCCCATATTGAAGCATGGGTAAGTACCACGTTGTTTGGTGGTGGGTTTGGTAGCGAGGATTTCTGGTGGCGGTATAATTATATGGTTACGTTTGGTGTTGAGTTTGACACAAATTTCCTCTGGTTCTTTTCCAATGGTGGTAGCTTCCTTGTCTTTTCATTTCCTACATTTATCATAGGTCAAATGACATAGCGTGGTCAGAAGAGACTTCGGCTTCTGAGTTGTGAGAACTTCATGCGAATCAAAATGCATGCGATGTTAAACTTGAAATCCAGATTGGGAACGCATGTCACGTAACGCGGACAAGTATCAGAGCTTGTGCTGATTTTCCTTATTTGGTTTAATCGGTCAAACCACCGGCATTATGTTCACACTTTACTTAACAAAAGTGTATGTAATTATATCATACTTACTTAAATGGACATTGCCGGCCGCTAATGAACGTTTTACTTTGTTGGTAAGAGTATGTTTTGAATTTCCTTTCCACTGACCTGAAAGTAGGCGGAGCTGAGAAGCGCAGACTGTGATGGCCAATCACAGGGCTCGAACGAGTTGAGGTTTTGAGAACTGTGATTGGTAGATGTCTAGGGATCCTTTTAGGACTGCATTAATACCAGCACAGATGAAAACCATACATAATGTCTGCTATGAGCATAATTAGTGTCAAGTAACCGTGCTAACGTATAATCGCACCAGCATGGACATAAAAGGCGTATCAAATCAATTTCAGTTAAACGGTTAGATCATTTTGGCGTCATTACATTTGTCTTAATATTAGCTTCTATTTCAAATGGTAATTTAGGGAATCTTTAGACATTCTTTAGTCTATACAAAGTCGTTTTCCGCTGTGTCCGTATGTATGCTTAGATCTTAAAAGATAGGCAATGGATTATAATGCGGTTTTTTCAAATAGGTAATACATCGCTAGTAATGAATAAAACCAAACTAATCCGCTTCCGTTCAAAGAAATAAAATTATCCCAAACATGCCTAGGACATAAATGTACCTATGGTTACATATCTACAAAATTTACAAAGTGGCATAGATTTGTGGCCAGTGTTAACTCGGCGCTACAAGCCAGTTAATTGCCCTACATCTGCCTAAAAAAATCATAAACAAACTGGCAAACTGCCGTGCAGTCCGCGGCGGCGATCGGCCATGATTCAGAGTTCACGGTCATCTTTTCTCTAAACGCCGTCGCCACGGACCCAATCACCGGCGTATTAAGTCATACGAGCATCACAAACATAAATATACTCTGTGTGCATAAAGTGAAGTTATCTGCACAAATACCTTGATCTCGAACGTATTTTACAAACGAGCTGGCCAGCTACTCGCGTCCATTGATGCTTCAGAACTATATTCATGTTAAAGTATCCTAACAAAAGCGGCAATGGATGTGGCACAATTGGAAATAACTGAGCCATTAAGTACAAGGTACGGTTCGTTCCGCGGTCTGAGCAAGCCAGTCTGCTGCTGCTTTTCTCGGCCGCCGGCTGTATGAATTGAATCTGTGCCTCGCAAACTCGTTTTGCTCAAAAAAGTTCGACGCGCATCGGTGTCTGTGCCATTTTCGGAATTAAAAAAAGTTTATAATCGCTTATCCATTTCCCGCCATGGATGACAGGTAATTTTCTAGTTGTTTTGTCATTTACGAAACTATTTTGTTTAGTGAAACCTATTATTTTCTCTTATCTGATTTTAGATAATAGTTTCGTTGTATCATAACGATCCAATAGCTTGATAATGTCACATAAAAGCTCTGTAACTGGTCATTTGTTTTCATTTTAGTTACGCGTTTTAAGGTAGAAGGATTGGGAAGCTTACTGCGCTACTTTTTGGATCTTCATTTTTTAACTCCATTTTGAGGCGGAACGATGTCGTTCACCCCAATGTAAGTGGCTTGGGTATTTTGGGTTCGCTTTTTGATTTTTTAAATGAAAAGAGCATGAGAATCAACGCATGAGCATTGTCACTAACATCATTCATCGTTGACTGTAATTACCTACAACTACTAACAACTTACGTTTTTTCTTTTGTAAGATGACTATAGTTTTACAGAGGTACTTAGTTACTAATTCCGGAAAGACCCGGTATTTTCTTGGATTTGTGTTACTAACTCGGCCTTGAGTGTTGAATCTAAAGACAAGGTAAATGTGTCTAGTAGTGGACATTGCCAGTAAATTAACAAAATTGCAGTGATGTATTAATAAATAATGTAAAAATTGGGATTCTTGTCATGTTTAAAAATACAACCCGCAGCAGCTGTATCAAAGTAAACTGACCATAATAGGGTTATACAAATGTTCCAATAGCAAAGGTCAGCAAGTGAAATAACAATCTCAGAAGAGTGACTCAAACACTTTTAAATTGTCACTTTCAATCATCTGAATAACACAGCATCTTCATATTGTTGACCTTGACCGCTGCAGCTGTTGTATTAAATAATTGAGGTAAATTGCTGGTCATTTTTTGCATAATTCCACCAAGCATTCTTGAGTGAGGATGATGTAAGACTAACGCGCCATTATCAACTTGAGTTTGTAACGAAATTTTTTTAACCTGTCGTTCTGATGTTCGCAGCATTATCATGTATCATCATATATGCGGGATCGATCAATTTTGTTTATGAGCCCTTGCGAAGTAATTTCTCTGTTTGTCTGACTTGCACCGATCCAGGTTATAATTACACCAGAGTTAATTTCCTCATTCATAATATATTATACTTACGAAGTGACTTCCTGCAGAGTTTTCGCAACGCATTGACAATAATGAACATTCTGAAAGCACAAGTCGACTCAAAAAGGTATCGTGAAAATGCTCTAAAAAAATACAGCACGCGATAGAAACACGTCGAGTATGCCGCCGGATTTGGGTCTGAGGAGTGAGAAATATCTGTGATTCAAATAGCACTGAGCAAATCATGCACTCCAAACCGACCTGGACTTAAATTTCAAGTACATTCGGTAATCCTGATGAAGCAACCTGGCATTGTGTATTGGTTGGGTTATTTTATCTGAGCATTTGCCCCGCTGTTGTCGAAATTAGAAAAAAAAATCTCCGTTGAAACCCTACAAAGGTACGAAAATGTGCTCACTAAAGTTCTTTGAGCCTACTTTAATATTCCCGCCAATTCGATCCTCTGGACTGTTAAAGCAAAAGCATCTAAAGGAGCAAATCTGTCTACATCATTTGCTTTCAGCACGCACACGTGCCAATACAATGAGGAGGAGGGCACCATGCGAATGTACCTGCGCGGGCGACCCGTGGTCCTGTACGGGCCCTCTGACCAGGACAACCTGGACCCTGCGAAGGTGGCGCCGCCGCCGCAGAACAAGCTCAAGCTTGAGTGGATCTACGGATACAGGTGAGCTATCAATTGCGATTACGATGTCTTTACAGGTTTTATTATTTTACGAGAGATTCTAGCTATATGGATTACTAGCTTTTGCCCGCGGCTCCGCTCGCGTTAAATTCGAGGTATCACAGAAGAGATAGCACAAATACCAATTTTATAGCTTTCTACATTGAAAACTTCCACTCCTCACTTTAGGGAAATGGGAGGTTTTGAAGAGACAAAATGTAGCCTATGTCACTCTCCATGCCCTAAACTATCTCTACCAAAAAAATCACGTCAATCCATCGCTCCGTTTAGCCGTGAAAGACGGACAAACAAACAAACAAACAAACAAACAAACACACTTTCACATTTATATATTGGTACGGATACTTAAAGTAGGTATTGCCCGTGTGGTGTCGGGTTTGGAATAATACATAGCCATTTCGTCCATAGATGCCGTAAGAGGGGATTAAGGAAAAAGGTTAGGATATGCTTTAGGTGACAGGCAGATGGCAGATAATCTCCTTGTGGAATCATGAAACAGTGCTCTGCTATGAATACATGCGTGATATTTATGTGTATATCTGAAAATTTAATGAAAGCAAGATGAAAAGCGGTCGATAATGAAGGAGTTCATGTATTTCCTGGATTACAGTTATCGTATCGTATTGTTAACGACCATACAATGGACGAATGACCAATTGGTTTCTGACCCACCGCAAAACGTTTGCGACATAATAAACATCACCATGTCTCTAACTTACCTTGTGTAAGCATTTAAAATATTATTTTGTGTAAGCCTGTGTTTGTAATTTAGGGATTTCAATATAAAGTTGCGTAAAATCACACAATTCAAGTAAGCTACTTACAACTGCGGACAAATTCGACCACCCAAAGTGCTTTTAACGGGAACTTGACACTTAATTAACTGGAATGTTTTAATTAGAATAAGTGGTTTGGTGTTTACTCTGATTTTTTCTGGGTTAGGTACAGTTGAAGAACAAACTTTAAAGAAAAAATAAATTATTTTAATTTACATTTAATTGCAACCTATATTTTAGTTAAACTTAAAAATATAGAATGAATATATCTTTGAAGGCCGTATTCAATACTAGATCTACCCGTAGTTTGTTTCGTGCGCGGCATTAGTTTTCAATTTTTCTTTGTCAAAATTCCTACGTTTTGTTTTTCTGTACATAAATATTTTATGTGTGTGTTGTGCTAGTTTGGAATCGGATGATTCAACGACAGTTACTAGAAAGGGGCGTGAGTTATGTTATGGGCCTAAACAAGTATTTATTTTCCCTGTACATTATCGATTGTGGCGATAAGCGTAGCAAGGTCGCTTATGGTTGCTGACCGAGTAATGAATTCATTATTAGTACAGTTTTAGTTGGTATCGATATAGGACTAATGAAATGATTTATTTGATACTCACTATGCCAACCCGATATAATTACTAAGGTCATTGCAAACCGCTGTGATAAAAGTGACAATTTCCATTAAAATCTTCATGAAAATACTGACAACATCAAATATTATCCTATTCCTTACTATCACTTCGAACCCCGGCTTCTAAAAGTGTCGATTTTTAGTTGGTTGATTGTTCAATTCTCCGGTATAATCATCATAAGACGTCCATTCCTGAACTTATACCCCCCCTTTAGACTTCCATAGGTATCTCTTGGAAGCGAACTCCGTCCAGCGTCTTCCGGCGCCCTTTGAAAGTCGTCTGTCCAATGTCCATCATGTAGGTGGCTAACCTACGCTGCGCTCCTGCATCAGCCACTTACAAAAAGAGCTACACATCTGCAATTCACGTGCAATCTTAACCTTGTAAGCGGAACAATAATTCCTAGCCAACATGTCCTCCTGGTTGTCGACTGAAATGCCCACTTAACCAATTGCCCGCCCGTCCATTACCACCCACGGCAATCAAAGACCTCCTCACAAATATTTTACCCTTTAGGATTATCGCCATCTGGCTTGAGTCATTTGCGCCCGCTAACCTTAATAGGCAGTGTTCAGTCTTTATTTCGTTAACTCGGGTTTAAGCCAGTTTTGGCGGAATTTATAGCTGGGTATTCATTGCGTAAGGTACCTTACGAAACTACCTTTGAAATGCACTATTGAAGGATCGATGTGTACACAAATAACTTTTTGGATGAAAAAAAAATCTTTACACCGTGGGAACGTGATATGTGACAGACTTGAACCACGTACTCTTGCTGTTATTAGTAGCAATTAAAGTTAATGAGCATAGGTCCAATTATGCCTTTTTTGCTTAATCTATTCACCATACAAAAATTAATTTAACTTCAGTGTTTTAGTTTAAACAGTTCCGTAGCAGATAGAGTGAATAGGGAAATTATACAGTGGCTAAATCATGTCGTCACGCGACCTCTCGCAAATATTTGGACGTGTTATAGATACTTAAGAATGTTCAAATTATGAGTATCTCAAAAAGTAAAAGTAAATAAAATAAAGCAAAAGTCGAGCAAAAAAGCGTCACGGCCGTACCATCCTTTTCTCGAAGCAATTCAGACCATTTTCGACCCCCTGTAACTTCGATGTGGATAAAACTAGAAGATTGAAATTTTCAGTAACCATGCAGGCATTGTAAAGACACGTATATTTCAAATTTCATTCAATTTGAACCAGTATTTTAAGAATTATAACGGGTCAAATTTCTTAATTTTGTCACTCACTGACTGACTGACCGATCATCAAAAGTCTAAAGCACTTCTAGCAGACCTAGAAGCTTCAAATTTGGAATATAAGTAGTGTTTGGTGTATGAATCAAGAAAAAACTAAAAAAACCGGCCAAGTGCGAGCCGGACTCGCGCACGAAGGGTTCCGTACCAAAAACTGCAAAAAAACAGAATTTTTGTATGGGAAAAAAGTAGAAATGTCTGCAAAATACAAAAAGAAATGAGATCCCATCAAAAACAATACTTGTCAAAAAAAAAACAAGTCTCGCAACTCAGTTGTTCTGCGGTAAAAAGTTGTGAGATCCATGTAATACCAAGTCGGTATAACATGGTATAAATAAATATATCGAGACTTGGCCATCGCCTGAAAACACATGTAACTTCAATTATTTAGTGCGATGGCCAAGTCTCGATATATTTATTTATACCATGTTATACCGACTTGGTATTACATGGATCTCACAACTTTTTACCGCAGAACAACTGAGTTGCGAGACTTGGTTTTTTTTTGACAAGTATTGTTTTTGATGGGTACCACTTTTTCCTCCAATTAGGTAGTAGAATTGACAGTTAATGTCTATCGTATGGATATAGATGTGCGGTTGCTTGATGGAATTTGGGAAGTAATATAGCTACCTACTTAATACTTCAAGTAATAATTATAGCCTCAGTTATGGGCAGTTTAAGCTGACACGCAACACTTTCTTAATTAAAATATCATTATGGTTGTCAATTGACTGTCGTAAGATTAAATGCCTATTTCTTTGTCGGTATTAAATAAGTCACTGTCCATCATTGGTGTTCTTACCTCACTTTTGGTTCCGGAAAGTAAATGATTCCTGTGATATACTTCCGATAAGGATGTTTTACATAGACGAAGTACAAGCAAAAGCTAGCTAATCATGTATGGACTTTCAGTTAACAAAAGTACTTTACAACTAATGTTGATTACATTATCATGTTAATGGTCTCTTGAGTGGTTAGGTGACCGGTGTCAGGTGATATCATTTTTATTACCATAGTGCCCATCAGTACTTTGGGGAGGTTTCGACCTGAAATAAAATTAAGTATGTACTTATAGGCATATCCAATTAAACTCGGGTGGTGTCGGGTTAGAATGGCAGTTCTCCATTTCTTCCGTAAATGTCGTAAGAGGCGACTAAGGAAAATTATGAAATATTTTAGGCGATAGGCTAACAACCTGTCACTATTATATCGGTAAAATTATAGAAAAAAAAATGTTAGGAATGGCCACGGAACGTAACGTTTCGTATTTTGTCTACATACTTATAAAACAATACTCTGTTGAAGAAACAACAATACTGCTCCTTAGGAAATCGATTCAAAGCAAAAGATCGGGCATCCCTTATTTCATATTTTGATTCTGTATATAGCCTAGTAATCATTTCGAAAATTGAAGAATTCCCTTTTATCCTACCTTATCCTTTTTGAAGTAAACAGTCGGGTAAGACTAAATCAAACTTTATTAACAAGGATTTAGCTCCTGGTATTATCAACTTTTACAGATAGACGCAGTAGTCAGGCCATGAGGGTTTCTTTTACCATTTTGCTAAAACCCTAAAATGTAAAGTCGCTTTTTAGCGATGAGACAGTCCTTTCCCTACTTTTACTGGCAGATCCACTCGGAGACGAGTTCGCCTTTGTACATAAGGCTGTTAGTTTGTAATCTTGTTTTATGTGCAATAAAGAGTCATACAATACAATACAATACCTACAATACTTTTTACCATCTGTATTATTTTTAGTGTAATTTAATGAAATAAACCTACAAAGTCTTGTATTGTATTGTGTTGTGTTGTAAATAATAACAAAGAGCCAACGCAATGACACCTGACTGACGCGGTATTTATTTTAGATTTTTAATCGCCGGAAAATTTGCATTGTTATGCATATTTATTAATATCTCTATGTGCTGAACTTACCTGTTGATGTTTTTGATGAAAATATACCTACGAGTACCTGAATTATTTGAAAAAAAAAACTGTACTAGGTAAATTTTGTAATTAGGTATGCTTTAGGCAACAGGCTATACTTTAGACCGATAGGTACTTAAAAGATGGTAAACAATCTTGACATGTCTTTTTATTGAAATACACAGTCTAAAAATGAAAATCGTTACACTATACAATTCAATTATGAAAGTAAATGATTTTTTCATACCTAAATTGTAAAATGTAAAGATTTTGATTTATAAAGTGTATGTTTAAATAAAAAGACACGTCAAGATTGTTTACCATCTTTTAAGTACCTATCGGTCTACAGCATAGAAAAAGCTACGAAATATTAAATGGCCATGGATTTTAGTAAGGTTTCGAGTACTCTGCCTACTCTATTTAAAAATATGTACCATCGCGAACAGGGATTGTTGAGCCACTTACCTATGTTTGTAACTTGGTCGTGTAATACTAATCCAATAGCTGACATCTAGTCGGTCACATCGGTCATTGATTACACGTCTAAATTGCGAACAGTGGCAAGTGGCTCAACAATCCCGGTTCGTGACTGTACACGGCATTGTCGAAGTCAGGAGACCTTTATTAAACAACAAAATGTGATATCATCATTTGCGCTTGTCAATTTAGTATGTGAGATTAAAATATACCGTAACAATCCCTAACGTAAACATTTTATAAAAACAACAGACTTATTTCACAATAGTTTCAGTCTAGATGAAATAATTATCCTAGTAATTAATTATTTAGGCCACCCGCTAACACCAAGGGTAAATGATGTATACATGTATGTACTTCATAGGCATTCAACTTCATACACGCAGGTCTGTCACGCAGTAGAGCTATTAGAATTTTATTTTCCGATGTCTCAAGGTCTCAGTTTAATATTAATATTGTTTGTAACTGTAACTTTAAGTATTTTTCTTTCTTGTCGAAATTTATCAATAGCTTTAGGGCTTTCGTGAAGATTATATTTATTCAAATGATAATAATTGAAATGGTGTGGTGTTGCCTAGATGGGGACGGAGTTATGACTCCTTTTTAGGTTGTTTCGACAGTTATCATCATAGTCATGGTTTTACCAAGAAAAACATGTATAAAATCCTCTTCATAGACTACTTACTTACTTCACTCACACCAACACTCACTATTTTACCTCTTTTGTTTACCTAAAAATTATGGTATTTGTTATGAAATTGTTCATGACTTTGTTTATGCAGAGTTTCGTCCTTTCTGCCTGTCCTACCCTATGTGGGAGTACAGGCGTGATGTATGTATGTATTATGTATGTTAGACTAAAAAATGTTCTCAACAAAAATAAAAGGAAACTCAAATAAAATGCTAGATTAATAAATTGGACCAATCCAATCGTTGCGAAGTAATAATGCCTCTTCATTTTCAATCCACGTTACAAGATCACTAACTGATCTCAACACGAACTAATTATTTAACCCTACTTTGTATTAACTTAAAAACAAGGAAATCCTGAACAATCAGTGTAAAACAAAGCCGCGTCCAAGGCCGTCGCTGGTTGCGCTTCGCTGCCTGTTGCTCTGGGGTCCCCCTCTCCGTCTAATGCGCTTTTTGATTGTCGGCTTCTTTAGCAAACGGGTTAACACGGAGATCAAATACAATAATAGGTACTTACGTATCAAACAAGATCGCCTCAGATTTTCGACAAATTTCTATTTAATCCTTAACATAGTCCATATTATAAAGCTTCATATACCGCGTGTAGTGTCGGGGTTAGAAGGATACCTCTCCATTCCTTCCGTGAATGTAAGAGACGACTAAGGATGAGTAGGTTTAGGAATGCGTTAGGCGACAGACTAGCATCCTGTCACTATTGTACAGTCAGCGTCAAAAGTAACTGACAATTTTAGTACTGAGTTACGTCAAATTCTATACTAAAATTATCACTTACTTTTGACGCGAAAATTTGCTAAAAGTGGCTGCGGAACGTGCCAATTCTGAACCAAGTTCGTTGTAACTCTTACGCAACTACAGTCAGTCCTCATCCAAGATTCGTATAGTGGGTGTTTGTTTTGAGCCACACTCCTCTCGCCCACTTCAATTAGAAGAACGGTGTTAATTGGATGAACGAATAACACTTTATTTTCACTTGTTTTGTATATGATTTTAATATCAATCTGCTAAAATCTATCGCAATAGAATTTAAAACGAGTGGGTGGGTGATTAGGTCTTGATGGAATCAATGGATACCTAATTCACGACTTTCATTTGAGCTTTGCCTATATTCCACTGTTTTAGGGTTGAGTATCTCATATTTTATGAGTCATAATCAGGGATCGGAAAAATTTGCGACATTGTTTGCAATTATATGGATATGACTCCAAAATTAATCAAAATGTTAATTAATTATTAATTGAAATATAATTTGAATTTTTGGAGCTATTAGTTTATTCATAAAGTGCTTATAAGCACGTATAAACTATAGTAACTTTAAAAAAAAAACGTTACGACGACGATGAATTACATAAATAATTATTAGCAAAAGGGTCGCATATAAGAAAGGGTATCGTTTCCGTAAATATTTATATAATTATAATAAATAAATAACGATTTGGAAAAAATACTGTAATTTTTTTTTAATAAACCAATACTTTAACAAACTTTTGTATTTATTGACTAGGAATCAAATTATAATGTCAAGTACAAAATTAAAAAATAATACGCTAGAAGTGGCTGCGAAGCGTGAAATAGTTATAATCATGGTCATGTCTATTTCACGTTTTGTGTGCTCTGCCTACGCCATTTGGGAACGTAGACGTGATTACGTATGTACGAGTAAGTATGTAAAAAATTAATTAACTGAATAACGTTTCGTTTAATTTTGAAGTCATGTCCACATAATTGCAAACAATGTCGCAAATTTTTCCGATCTCTGGTCATAATTACACCGAAACCGAATTAACTAATATGACTACATACATCACGCTTGCTTGCCCAAATGGGATAGGCAGAGCACACGAAACGTTACACAGTAGAAGCCATTTCTATTTTACGTTTCGTATGTACCTAATTACTTTTAGCAATGGTGAGGTGCAATAGTGGAGAGGTATAATAGTGATAATTTGCTAGCCTGTCGCCTATAGCACATCCACAGTAGAAATGGGAGGTGATATTCTAAGCCTGACACTACACTAGTATAATTATGACTAGTGTCTATAATCGAGCTAACAAACCCTTCCAGAGGCAAAGACTGCCGCAGCAACCTCTACCTCCTGCCAACCGGCGAAATCGTGTACTTTGTGGCGGCTGTGGTCGTCCTCTTCAACGTCGAAGAGCAGTGCCAACGCCACTACACTGGCCATACGGATGACGTCAAATGCCTGGCCATACACCCCAACAAAATGGTGGTGGCGAGCGGCCAGTGCGCTGGTCATGATAGGCTAGATGCCAGGGTGAGTAGAGACAGCATTTAGAAAAGGAAGAAAGAAAAATGATTATTTTAAGGTCTCCAAACTATCACCTTTTAAAAATTACAAAAAATCTTAAAACTAGGTACTTGTATTATCTTCGGCCTTGATCTTGGCCTTCTTTCAGTATGAGTTGCTGCATCAGTAAGGTGCAGCAACGCTGGTTTTCAGCGAAGCCTTAAAGTTCTTCGTCTAGCTACATCGTACACCAGCTTATATTAAACCTTTTTCTAGCGGACTTCTTTGATACTAGCCTGGTTGTCATCGACCACAAAGCAGTCTATTCTCCATAGGCACAGCGGGATGCAAAATTGCATGGACAAATCCAAATGAAAGTCGTTTGAAGCTGTTTACGCCGTGCGATAGTGATGGTTATCGAAACACGGCTTCTGACGCCAAACGATTGCCGCCTCTAAGCTATCCAAGCAATTTTGCATCCTAGTGTACAAATGCAACTTGGAGAAAATTTCCACTAGAAACCATTTGAACTTAAGAAAGGGAAAGTAGAAAATGTCACTCATTGAAAGTTTACTTTACCCCGGGGTGTCAGGGAAAGATCATCATTCCTAAGAATAATAAATAAATACTTAACAAAAATTCATTTTTAAAAAATACCAGTACAAAGATTTGTTAAAAAAAAACACAGAAACACGAAGTCTACAAGTTATAGTACACCATCCGCTTACGTGTCTCTTTGAATTTACAGTAATTCTGGAAAACTCTAATAAAACTTTTCAGCCCCACGTCCGAGTATGGAACTCGGTGTCCCTAGCAACGCTGGCGGTCATCGGAGCGGGACAGATGGAGCGCGGCGTCGCAGCCATCTCCTTCTCGCGGGCCGACGGCGGCTCGCTCTTGGCCTGCGTGGACGACGGACAGGACCACACCATCTCCGTTTGGGAGTGGCAGAGGGACAAGGGACACTGTCTGGCTGAGACCAAGGTGAGGGAATACTGCTATAATAACACGCTGAGTTTTATCGTTGGCATACCGAAAATTACACAACCACAACCACACCACTTGGTCGGGCGTATATTTTGAGTTGATAATCAATAATACAATTTACAATTCACACGTACAACATTTTGCCGTCATTATCAACCGCGTATGTGATACGACTATATCGCAACGGCACCGCTGGTCAGCACAAAACATGGTTAATTTTTTTGCAGCAGGGGTGAGTTCGCGAATCACCTTTACGCTCAGTAAAAGGCATGTTACTTCTATGAAAGTTGGAGTGCCTCTGCACACGACGGAATCACATCAAACTACTAGCGACAACCACGTTTTGTAGCCACCACAATGCAACAGCAAAATGCTGCAACTTCACTAAGTATTCACACTTAACCACAATTTTAACGCTGCAACGTACACCACGTTGGTTGTGGTATGAGTACATGTGAAACAACCCTAAGTTCATCCGCATATGGAGTAATTAAACATATCTGTCAATCAGTTAATCAATGAAACATGATTCTAACTACACTATATTTAACAGTGCTCAGTGGACACGGTGGTGGCAGCAGAGTTCCACCCGCTAGACCGCAACCAAATAGTGACGTGTGGGAAGAACCACATCGCCTTCTGGACCCTCGACCACACCAATATGCTGTACAAACGGATGGGCGTCTTCGAGACCAGAGACAAGCCTAAATACGTGACGTGCCTCGGATTTAACCACAATGGTGAGTATATTGAATCACGACCGTGATTCATCTTTTTTTTCTTTTGATAGATCTGGGTTTCCCGTTGGCCTCGTTTGAATTTCATCAAGATCGCATCAATAATTTTTGAATTATCATCAAAAATTATAGTATGAAAAATTTGAGTTCAACGGGCATTCAGCGTTGTCGTGTGACCTACTATAAAGGTGATCGGCATTGTCGTATGATTCACTTAGATAATTATTAGACTCTCATATCGCGCAAACTTTTATCCAATTTTGCTGAAATTACTGTAAAGAAACTGCAATCAAACCTACCTGTTACGACTGCGATTAATCTTCACATCTCTTTTCGCGGCCGCAAAAAATTATAAAACAGAACAATTTCATATTTAATAGGTCAGTTAAGATTAGCTCCAAACACAAGGGAAATTACTGTTCGGACTACTAAAACTTTTGGTCGTAATCCGCCATTTTTGCTTCTTTTTGTCGCAGGCGACGTCCTCTCAGGCGACTCCAGCGGAAACATCATAGTGTGGGGCCGCGGCACCAACACGATCCTCAAGCTGGTGCGCGGGGTTCATGCCGGTTCCGTGTTCTCTCTGCTGGCGAGGAAAGACGGTGCCATCATCAGTGGTGGCGGGAAGGACGGCCGGGTCGTCATGTTTGACCCAGAGCTGAATGCCAGTGGTGTTGAGAATGTGGTGAGTAACAAAAGACTGAGTCGATGCTTGGCGCCAAGAATTTTAAAGGTGGTGAGAGATGTCCAGGTGGATTCTGTGGTCTCCATACTGGCGTGAAAGGTTTGACACTAAGCTGAGAATGTGGTGAGTAACTCGAGAAAGCGATATGGGGTCGGGCTTCTTCGCCAACAGTCTTAAAGTTATTCAGAGATGTTCACGTCGGCTCTTTGGTCTCCGTGTGGAAAGATGTGAGGCTGAGCTCAACCCCACTGGTGTTGAGAATGTGGTGAGTAAACCAAGAAGCGACGCGGTGTTAGACCTCGTCGCCAAAAGACTCAAAGCTCTGAGCTGTGTGCACTTTACGTCGGGTCTATGGTTTCCGACACCACACGGGGTCAGAAAATCGCGTGCCCTAAGTCTAAAAATTTTAAATACAAAGTAGTTCTCAGTTTTTTCCCAGTTGTAACTTGACTGAGTCTACCTTGCTGAGCTTTAATTTACATATATCTGGTCATTGTTCAGATCGAGGGCCACTACGGCGGCGTGCGCGTGTTGGCGGAAGGCCGCGGCAGCCAGCTGTTCGTGGGCACCACGCGCAACTGCATCTTACACGGCGACTTGCAGCTTGGTTTCTCGCCCGCTGTACTCGGTAAGTCACGAAAAATGCAGGAAAACCTATCACTAACTGCACTGTGCCCAAGCGCGCTACAGACATTCCTTCTATGCCTCCTCCACACTGCTTTATATCCACACTACTTGTGAAGTTCCTCGGGAAACTCTCGTGAAGTCCGAAGTGTGACTCTACAGAAAGAAAGGGACGCAACTTCGCAATGAGTTCATTGAGGTCCTTTTACTCGGGCGCAAAAGCTGACACCAAAAGGAAGTCGCCCGAGGCGAGGCGAAATGCTTCTTGTATATTATCGTTTTTATCTAACTTTGTTAAACGTCAAAATGGTACCAAATGGTGGACAAAGTGTACAGACTTTCGCTGGCTTTATACTAATTGTTAACGTGACTGTGTACAGGGCACGTGGACGAGCTATGGGGTCTGGCGGCGCACCCTTCACTACCACAATTCGTGACGGCCGGCTGGGACCGGCTGCTGCAGCTGTGGGACGGGCTCAGCCACTCCACTGTGTGGAGCAAGGACATCGAGGTACAGTCGGCCAAGAAATTGGTCTACCCCCTCCCCTATGATCGATGTTCATTTAAACCTCGTGAAACAACAAACCGACTTCAAAAAAGGAGGAGGTTCTCAATTCGTCCGGAACTTTGTTTTTTATCATCATATTTTTTTTATGTGTGTTCGCTGATTACTCAAAGACGCCAGAACATATTTGGATTTTTTTTTGTCTGAAAGGATATAGTTTCCAGGTGGTCCCATTGTCAGCATATCTTGACCTGATGATGGAATATGAGGGAAATCGAGGGCAAATTTTATAAGGCACAGATAATGTTTTTAGTACATTTTTCAAAGCTACACCAGTATTTACGTTCGGCAGTAAAAAAAATATGACTGAGCTGATGATGGAAGGTCAACTCCTTAATGTTTAGGAGTTAAAGGATAATTCTTTCAATACTTAATTCACCTGCAGGCTGGAAATTTTAATTTTAGTAATTAATGAGGCCTGCTGGTGATCATTAGATAAATGTTTTCAGTATATCACAATTTTTTTTGTTTAAAATTACTTATTTTATTTGTATTTCTTAACCACTCCCGTTTTGGCTCACAGGAGCGCGCGCAATGCTGCGCCTGGGCGACGGACGGCAGCGCGGTGGCGGTGGGCTGCCTGTCGGGCAAGTGGCTCGTGTTCCAGCCCGACTCGCGCGAGCTGCTCGCCTCGCACCACGACGGGTCAGTAGCTAACACCGCCTGCTAAAGGCCGGTCGCGGAGCACAGCGGAATTTGAGCGTTGACCCGCTGCTATCTATCTCTGTCGCATGCAGTAATATTGCCCTCACGTTCGCACAGTGCGACTTTTTGTCTTTGTCATTTGTATGGGATTACGTGACAGAGAGAGCGTTGTATTAACTTGTTTCTGTGAATAGGGTATATCTTAAGCAACCTTAATACATGGTATTAAATGACTGGCCTTAAGTAGCCATTGAAGGGAAAGCGATGTTGGATAAAGGCTGGTCGCGGAGCACAGCAAAATTCGAGCGTTGACCCGCTGTTATCTATCGTCGTACGCGTGCAATATTGCCCTAACGCTCGTACTTGAGCGTGAGGACGGTATTGCTGCTCCGCGACCGGGCTTTATCTTTTGTAACCTGCGCCATTTTTTACCGCTGAGTATGTGACTCCTTATATTAGATTAAAGTTAATACGTTTGTGAGAGAATCGATAAATAGTTATTTTTGTGCTTGAGAATACTAGGCGAGAGACCCAGTTATATTACCCTTCGTAAGTGGGAAGTAAAAAAAAGTTGTTGTGGGAAAATGTGCCAACGAAATGATTTTTAGATTCTCTTCTCTTTTGTTCTAATGATTACAAATTGCGATGGTTAAAATGTTTTATTTCACAAAAATTTATGTGTGTAAATTTAAATGTTATCGTATCGACCGTCATGGTTTATCTTGTGCAGTATGATTCATTAAAAATATTACGTACTCTTATGGATCCGACATACTCCGCAAATTAGATACAATTTGTAATTCAAGAAGTTGAAACCCGAGTCTAACACATTATACCCCGTATAATGCACAGATCCCATTTCGATAAACCTACGCAGACGGAATCACGGCATTAGCTATTCTTTAAAGCCCGTATAGTCCCGCCATCTTAAAACCCACTTCCTAAAAGCTTGCCAACTCAGCTGCCACGTGTATTAACCTTAGTCATATTTTTTGTCTAACAGCACGGAGCCGATCCAAACGATCCAGTATTCTCCAGACAACAAGTATGTGGCGCTGGGCTCACGGGACAACTTCATCTACGTCTATCAGTTGGAAGAAAGTGGCAGATACACGCGCATCGGCAAGTGCTTGGTGAGTCTACCACTGCAAACGCTAATCACCTTTTTTATACTCGAATGGCAAGGCGATGTTTCACGGCGGGAGTTACGCCGGGATACGGTACCTAGCCATTCGAAGATACATACATACAATCACGGTCTCTATTCCTAAATTAGATTGGCATAGCACACGGAACATTACATAAAACACTACCATTCCACGTTTCGTAGCAAGTTTAGCATAATTTTAGGTTTAATAATCAGATTAAAGACATAATAGTGACAGCTAGCCTATATCCTAAAGTATACCTTAATGCCTTGATCACACGTACCGAGTAGAGTGGCGAGAGAGTGTTCTCGGCCGAGTACTCGGTTCGTGTGTACTATTGCCTTCATACTACACACGAACCGAGTACTCGGCCGAGAACACTCTCGCCGCTCTACTCGGTACGTGTGATCAAGGCATAACTTATTTCCTTGGTCGCCTCTTACAACATCCACGGAAATGGAGAGTTGTTGTTCTTAACACATGTTTATACCACAAGGGAAGAAAGAAAAGAACTACTAAACAGGTTTTTACTTTTACAGGTTAACTCTTGACCTATTTCTTTGTGTATTGTCTTTGGATGTTGATACTATGAAATCATGACATGGCAGAGCACACGAAACGCTACAGTGACTAAACCATGACCATTCCACGTTTCGTGGCCACTTCTGGTATATTTTTTTAGGTTTTGAGAGGCAGATATAATAGTGATAGGTTGCTAGCCTGTCGCCTTATACCTTGACCTATTTCCTTAGTCGCAACTCTTACAAAAACCATGGAACCTGACACCATACATGCATTTTATAAACCTGTAGGTAATTAGTGTCTAACTTTGATGGTTTCACGCATCAGTGCACGGAGAGAAAACGTAGAAGGGTAACCATTTGTATGCTGCACGATAATTTTATGCTATTCTTACTTACCGCATAGGAACATTTCATGTTTATCCTTTACTGCTTCCCCTGCGCCCTCTGCCGACGACTGCTAATTTTGTATAATAGGACGGCCGAGTTAAAAATATCCGTCCATCAGGTTTAGATTGCTTTCTTCATAAAACTCAGATCGGTAAATATAGGTTTTACCCTATGTAAATAAAAGTTGGTCTTGCCCTACCTACTGATTAATTTATCATACATACATACATACATACATAACCGTCACGCCTTATTCCCTGCGGGGTAGGCAGAGACAACAGAGAGCCATTCGCTTCTATTCAGAATTAATTTATCATATTTCTTTTATGTTTTAATCCTTGTAAACCGTTCTTATTCACCTGACAAAAGTTTGTATTAAGGCAGAGGCTAAAAATATAGACTGGAGATTTCCTGACTATAACGTTCTCAAAAATGTGTTGGGATTCTTAGTTTTATAGTAGATTTACGAATATTTTATTCTGCTTTGGTCAAATCGATCCTAAGTGTGTAAGTAGTACTTAGAATGCTAGCTTCAGTTATGTGAGTAGTAAAAAGTGTCTCTAGACTAGATTTTAATCAGCCTACTTGTGTAGACCTAGATAGCGCTAGCTTTTCATTCCAAACGCATCTCGCCTTTAGGTATTAATGTTGTAAATATAAAAGCCTAAGCTTATGTGGGCGATTATTCGAGTGTTTCAAACGCCTCATTCACCTGCCGGCTTAGCACGACAGAGCGCGAGCAGAGATACGCGCGAGATAGATTATACCCGTCACTGTCTAACTAGAAACGTCAGAAAGTGACGGGCAGTTTATCCCGCGCGCGACTTGTTGTGCTAAGCCTACTAGGCTACATTTTATACGAATTGGATTTTGATGTTGTTTTCGATCATTTTTTAGAGTTCCTGTCTCTCTAAATAGGTAACTAATAAGAAACGCTCGAATAATTTACCAATCTGGCATATACAGTCCCCGACATGTAACTCAGCAGTAGGGGTTACGCTCAATACTATAACCTTGCCAAATTAGATGCCGAGGACTGTAATTTTTAGTGACATTTTAGTCGTAGGTCCAGTTTGTCAATTGTTTGTTTTTCAGGGTCACTCCAGCTACATAACGCACCTGGACTGGTCCGAAGACAGCCAATACATCAGGAGCAACTCTGGAGACTATGAGCTCCTGTACTGTAAGTGCCATATATTATAGCAATTTATTACATTCCGCAATTAGTTTGTCAGATTGACTTCCCAAAAATACACGGAAAGAGTCTGAAAATTAAAGGTACTACACCCTGTAGGGTGGCCCGAAATTTACCGTAAATATTTTAACCAGTGGGTATACGCGTCTGAACACCGTTGTAAAAAAAATCCAGAAAATTTTCATTATTGACCTTGTGGGAGACAAATGCTTCATCGCTTTTCAAGTCTTTGTGACAACTTTTTTTACTTTATCAACACATTTCTTTTCCACCAATCCCAACGTTTCATAGCACTATACACCTCTGGCACATCTCCCAGACAGTTTTAGCGACTTTCGACTTTTGATTTAAGTTCTAGTATTTCTATAAATTGGCCGGTCACAGTTCTTTAAAATTACCGTATTAAAATATGGCAATGCAATGTGGGTCCAAAGAATTAAAAAAAAAACTTTACCTTAGGGAACGCGACGACGTGTCGTCAAGTGGCCTCGCCGAGCAGCCTGCGCGACGTAGCGTGGGCCACGCACACCTGCCCCATCACCTTCCAGAGCGTGGGCGTGTGGCCCGAGAGCGCCGACGGGACTGACATTAACTCCTGCACCAGGTACGTACGACACTTCACGCGAAGAGTACGCCATGTCACGGATAGTATGCCGCAGTACATAGTACACAGTACACAGTAATAGTACATCACGTCATGGTAATAGTACGTCATGTCACAGAAAAAGTAGGCTAAATCACAGATACGGTAAGCCACATCACGGGTATAGTACGCGACGTCACGGTAATAGTACGCTACATCACGGTAATAGTACGGCTACATCACGGTAATATTACGCCATGCAACGGAAATAGTACGCCACATCGCAGTAATATTACGCCAGTTTATAGAATTGTACAACTACCAAATTTATTTATTGCAGATCGCACGACAGTCGCCTCGTCGCGACGGGCGACGATTTTGGAAAAGTGAAACTGTACGCTTACCCCGTTACGCAGCCTAAGGTTAGTGTTATTATCATATTAAAACACGAGAAAGGTACCTAAAGCACCACCAGGTTACAAACTGAATTATAAAAATTTCTATGAAAAATTGGGGACAATTTTATCTTTCTATATATTTCCATTTCTATCAAAAGCGCCCGTGATTCTGAGCATGAAAAACCAAGTTTTGTTCAATCTGAGAAAAAAAGAAATTAAGATTTTTTTTATAAAATGCCCTAATCAACCAAATTTCAACGTTCATTACATTATTACGTGGTATACCTTACCTACAAAAATATATTAAAACTTTTATTTATCGTTTGCTTTCAACAGTGCCCACACAGCACTATTTCAAAATCGCAATAAACAGGCAACACCGGCACTGTCATTTTATTATCTACATTAAAAAAAAACATGACGTGTAATTTCCCTTGCAGTCCCTCTGCCACCAGTACGGCGGGCACTCATCGCACGTGACATGCGTGCGCTTCCTTCCGGATGACTCCCGCCTCGTCTCCACCGGCGGGCTCGACACCAGCGTCATGCAGTGGGTCATCGACTAAACACTAAGCACCGTCGATTTGCAACAACGGATCAGGCACCCTAGACAATGTTGAGTGATTGAGTGCGAGGCGTTCGTTCACTTAGTCGGGTAAAACACAGCAAGGGGCGTGTAACGCGCGCGAGATAGACTATTTTCTGTCCTCTCTGTCTAAAGGCCTGTAGTGGAACATAGAGAAATTCGAGCGTTGACCGGCTGCTATCTATCTCTGTCGCACGCGTGCAATAATATTGCCCTCACGCTCGCACAGCGCGACGCACGTGTTCCGCGACCGGTCTGTAACTACAGATGTCAGAAAGCGACGGTCTATGAGTTTATCTCTCGCGTGTCGCTCGCGTTGCTGTGCTAAGCCTACAGATGTAGTGCGAAATGTTTTGCCGTGTATAACTTGGCCGAAGTGAAGTTAAATTATGAGTGACATTATTAAATGTCTGAAAAACAAAAACCTGTTGTACCTACTGAGGTAGTATAATTTACTTTTGCACTACAACCTGTAAGTTACTGCGTGCGTGAACGCCACTTCACTCAAACGAATCTCCGCTCAAACAATAAGGCAAGCGTATGTACATACGATCACGATCACAAAACATTTTTTCAAATATGTCTATAATGTACCTTTTCAAGTACATTATCATAAAATAAAGGTTTAGATGTGACATATCATGTAGTGAATTGTATTGCCGATCGTATAATTTTTAGATTACATAGACCGCGCTTCCTTAGACTGAAATAAGGCCTATCCTGTTACTTTATAAATCGATGGTGGACTTTGTTGATCACAATGACACACTGGTCGTTTAGACCTCGAATGTCCAATGATTCAAGCTCGACCGGCTTTGGGACAACCTAGTTACAACAATCAGAACCAGATTTAGCGCCAACTAACAACAATGCTAGTAACGAACGAAACCGACTCTGAACGACTTCGTAAATACAAAACAAAGTCATCATAGAGCCAAGTTATGTTCGTAGTGATCAACATTACGCAGAGCGTTTAATCTGATTTTTTGTAATATGTAAAATAAATAATGCCTCCAATCAGTAGGCTTAGCATAGCAACATGAGTCAACTGGCCTGCGAGATAGCCTAGCCTTCCTGTCATTTTCTAACGTCTCTAGTAAGACAGTGACAGGTTGTTTATCTCGCGCCTTTGCAGAGATCTTTTTAACTCACCCGCGATAGAGAGGGTGGGTGAGCAAAGCTGTTGTTTGTAGTTATTCCAAGTATAATGACTATGTAATTACACTAGGTTCAAGTAGACGTTAAGAGAGCTCCGAGCGATGTATCTTTGCGAGCGAAATTGGCGGGAAGCGCGGGACAGGCAATGAAGCGCGCGGCGCCTTTGCCTTATCGACTATATCAAAAGCGTAAACATATCTCATTAGTCGCCCAGAGGTCTTTTTACGTGTGTCGACTTCGGTTTCGGTTTAAAGAATTTATCCTCATAAGAACAAAAGTTAACTCAATAGTAACTAACTTAAAGTTAACTTATAAATTGTGTCTGAAAAAGGCAGTATAATTTCAAGCCCCTCTATGACCATTTCCAATATTCGATTTATCTTCGGCTTGTGCCCATTAGGTGTATGAAAGTGAACGTAACAGAAACAATGTAACATTATTTATATCTCTAATTGGCACATCTAGATTATGGTCACTGAAGGTCTAATAAAAATATAGTCGGCATTATGCAAATGATCAGTGATTATCATGTGATATTCGCCCCAGTTTACATTCCATTTTAACTGTACGTTTGAGACAACATTGTACAATGAAGCTTTTATGTATTTATGGCTGTTATAGTATTCAGTGTCTCCGGTTCGGCCCTATGAAGTTTGATCATGGGTAGGTAAATCCATAGGTGATTAAAAAAAAAAAAAAATAGAGTTTAATGATACGTTATCTGCAACTTTAGTACGGCCTAACTGAAAATAAATTGAATGCTAGAAACGACCTTTCTATTTATTTAATGGTACAAGGATAGTACACTGTAGGAACCAATCGGATAAGGTGATGTGATGTTATGTAAGTTTAACTTGCACGAAGCACTAAGGCCTAAAAGCGGTAAATGTGTCATTTTATACTAAGATATTTACTAAACAGTTTTTAGAAATTGTTTTGTTATTACGTCACATAAGGGGCAGTTTTATTGCGAATCCCGAATTGACAGATAAAATGTTTCTGTCAAAAAATACAGCAAACTTGTAAGTTAAAATACAATGCCTGCATTTTTAACTTAAGTTCTAAAGATATTTCAGTAGCTTGAGATTTTTTACGTTGTACATTAAAAATGGCGAGAAACCTACGGACGGGAACACTACATGGATGCCAAAAAATGACATCTCATGAAACGGTGGACACCGCAGTCAGTTTTACAGATGATATCTGCACTTTAGCACCTAATCAATGTGGGAAGTGTGCAGATATTTACTATACTGACTTAGCACCGTCAGTGGTATCAGAAGCCAGCAAGAGTAATGGCAATTATTTTCCTTTCTGCACGGTTGTGACTAAATCAAGCAAAGAAACTAATGTTAATTATCACGTAATCCGTCACATTAATGTATTTTAAGCATGGCAACACTTAGTGGTTTTACACTTGCAACACTGCGAATATTGTTTGTATGTATTGCAACTCGTTTGTGGGCGCTGTGCTGTGTTTGTAATTATAACATAATAATAATAATGTTAAAAAAAAAGCTCTGACGCTGTCAAGTCGTGTCTGAAAATTAT
>BHDV01004867.1:0-12733 GCA_005406045.1 Adoxophyes honmai
CCTCGATTTCGACGGTTGTCACCGTAACAATGTCAACGGCGCGGCAACGACGAGTGAGAGTGAGAAGTCTCGATCGTGAGATAGTTGTCGTTCCGCCAGATGGCGCTTTTTAACTTTCCATACAATTCCGCGATAACTCGCTAGCGAGCTCGTTAACGAGTAAATCAACGATTTGAATACACTAGAGGTACTGCCAGTTAACCGTCGGCAATCGATTTCGATCTGATTGTTACACAATAATCTCAAACTTGTATCATATCTATATTTCAAATAATTTTATTTTGCATTTTCAGGAATCAACGATGACGAAATCCTTGATTTCGTGGAGTACACGAAAGATCGCGACGTCGAAGTAAGGTCGGTAAATCTCTCACACGTTTTCCCTTCTAGTTGAGTCGCTCCAGCCTCTCCCGCCACCCCGCCAGCATCGCAACTAGATTCCGAATTATGTAAAAACAACGCTGGAAGAAAGTTGAGGAGTGCAACCATACTATTGCGCTTCTTATATTCGTCATCATCATCATCATACATTACATCGGTATTCCCAAACGGGGTTAGCAGAGAACATGAAACGCTACACAGACAAATCCATGAATATTTAACGTCTCGTAACCACTTTGTTAGTGGTTATTATTTATTATTATTGAAATATGCATGCACAGGCAGGATACGTTGATGCGTGCATTATATCATTATCCACTTGCATTCTACTGCTTGTTGTAGGTATTGTTAGGAACAGAATAAGAACTACAGGGAGAAAGAAAATAAAGATTTTGGGTACCTGCAGTCCAAGGTCTGGTGTATAGTACTTGCTATTTTCTGTAGGTCCCACGTTGTGCGGCGCCGCTAGGTGCATTGCTTTTCCAGGGTTTATGTTTTACACCTTGTCCGTCAGTTGGTCTCGAGGAATATGATGAAATATCAGGAACAGAGCATGAAAACTGGGATTTTACTTAATTTAAGGGATTTTAACGGTAGAGCAATGTGCTCGCCAACAAGACTAGATTGAAGAGGGTCGGAATGGGAATGGGTATAGGATTGAATGAAATAAGGTTTTGAATGTATGAATGAATTATTGTATGGTACAGGTTGCGGTTGTTGCCAGAGTAGAATAAATGATCCTAAACAGGTATATTTATCAAGTCTATTTTTAAATGCGTTCACTGTAGGTGCACTTATCACTTCTTCAGGTAAACGGTTATATTTTCACTACACGGTTGGACAGGAAATAGTGCCTAGGTTTGTCAGCAGTTAAAGAGTGATGCGCTCCTAGCTCCACTTATCGTCCAGTAGTAAAACTTCTTCCACAAAACGTCTTCAACTAACAGAAGTGTTCTAAATCGCGCCAGCGCTAACGATACTTATATAATACAACTTCCAACTGTTTCTCTGTGGACATGGTCCCCAAGCATAGGTAATATCTGCCTTTAGAGAGATAGATAGCTATTGAAGTCTTTCCCACAAGCGCATATGCTTCAGTACCTATCCCCTGACCCGAGTCTCATTTGCATTTCTAGTAAATATGCCACTCAACGTCGATACGTTAAATGTCCAGTTAGTATCTTAAAGACTCAGTAAGATCACCAACCACGCTGTCTGTGTTGCTACTCTGTGGAATTGTCGCCAAAACCCTGAATAGCCCTTCTGATGAAATCTGATGAAAATGGTAATCAAGAAGGTACTTATATCCTGCTGTGGATTTTCTCTGGTTGAGTGCGTCGATGTCCAGGATTGACCGGAGGGTGGTTAGCTTGCCATTTCTCAAATTATGGGAACCTTTCGAGGCGATGACATGTAACGTCGCGTTTCAGGTTCATCGAGTTCATGCCGTTCGCTGGCAACGAGTGGAACGACTCGCGGCTGATGCCGTACCGCGCGGCGCTGCGCGTCATCACGGCACAACACCCCGAGCTGCAGGCCGTGGCGCCGCGTCCTAATGATACGGCGCGCGTGTGGCAAGTGCCTGGTTACAAGGGCCGCGTGGGCTTCATCGCCTCCATGACGCAGGCCTTTTGCAGCACCTGCAACCGGCTGCGGCTCACGGCCGATGGCAGCCTCAAGGTGAGGTGCCGCTTCCGATGCACCCTGGCGCTACTGTAGGAACTTCACATTCGCCGCCGTGATTTCGCATTCGATGCTGTTTTTCAGGTGTGCCTGTTCGGCAACGCGGAGGTGTCTCTGCGAGACGCGCTGCGGAGCGGGGCGGACGACGCGGAGCTGGCGGGGATGATCCGCGCGGCGCTGCGCAACAAGCAGCCGCAGCACGCCGGTGAGTGCGCGCGCGCGCCGCAAGGCACCAGGCGTCTCCCGGCCTTCACTCTCGCTCTTTCTAGGCATGCGGCGGCTGGCGGAGATGGAGAACCGGCCCATGGTGCTCATAGGCGGCTAGCGGCGCCGGCGCGGCTCGCGGCGCGCGCCTACTGCTCCACCGGCTTCTCGCACCTGGACTCTTCGGGTCATCTGCGTATGGTGGACGTGGGCGCCAAGCCGGTGACGGCGCGGACGGCCGTGGCCGAATGTCGGCTAAAGGCCGGTTCGCGAGTCCTGGAGCTGCTTCGTGGCGGGGCGCTGCCCAAAGGCGACGCGATGGCGGCGGCGCGTGTGGCCGGTGTAATGGCCGCCAAACGCACCGCCGATCTCATCCCTCTGTGTCATCAACTCCCGCTGGACTGCGTGCACGTGGAGCTAACCCCGGAGGCTGCCAGCGTGCTGGTGCGCTGCTCGGTGCGCGTGACGGCGCGCACGGGCGCCGAGATGGAGGCGCTGGCGGGCTGCGCCGGCGCCGCGCTCACGCTCTACGACATGTGCAAGGCCGTGGACAAGGACATGGTGATCGAGGGGCTGCGCGTCGTAAGGAAGACCGGCGGCAAGACCGACTACCCCCCGCCGCCTCCTCCGTCACCAAATCCCGCGCCGCGCCAACCACAGGACAAGCCCGACTGGCCGAAGGAAACCTTCGCGCCGATCAACTTTGCTAATTTGTGATATTTTTCAGGGAATATCTTTATATTTTTCTATAATATTTTATACATAATAGCACATATACTTAGTGATTAAGATTTTTTTTTTATGTAGATACATAAGAACAAATATAAAATTAGGATTCGTCCTGTGAGGACTCGCGAACAGACAACAGACAGACTTGATAAACATAACGTTGAAAGAAATTATATTTTTGCGATATAAAAGGGAAACGAAAGAATCCGGGATGTCGCAAGCTCGCAAGTAAGGAGTCGCCGCGTGTCAAGTGAAGCGAAGCGAGAATAATAATTATGAAGTAAGTAATAATTATTATTCCCACTTCGTTTTGACTCGCGGGGACTCCTCACACTATGCGAACATCCCGCTGCATAGCAGACTATGTTATATCCCAAACCCTGGGGGCTGCAACTCCTCAAGGGAAATGCTCAAATATTTTGTTGGTTGTTAAGTTGTAACCTCTCAAAGCATGCAAAACACCATGTGACCCTGTAATTTGATTCTGAAATGAATAAACTCTCAATTAAGTATATTTACTTTAAAGTAGATCATGTCACATAATTATAGAATTTCATGTCACATAATTATAGCATTACATACATTTGGTATTTAAACTTATTTTGAAAGTTATTGTTTTTCTTATATTATACAAAGTTAAAAAAAAAATGTTTGTTTTGAATCCCATCCTATTTTAATCCAACCGTGTTTGATAGTCATCGTTTTGTCTATGCAGCGTTTTGTGTGCTCTGCCTACCCCATTTGGGAATACATGCGTGATTGTATGTGTTTATGTATAATATAATATAATATAAATATCACTGGACAATTTTTACACCAATCACCTAGTCCCAAAGTAGGCAATTTAATGCCTGTGTTGTGGGTACTAGACAACGGATAAACTTACTTATATACAGATAAACATCCAAGACTCGAAAGCAAACATTCGTATTCATCATACAAACATCTGCCCCGACCGGGGATCGAACCCGGGACCTTAAGCTTCACAGTCAGGTTCTCTAACCGCTGGGCTATCCGGCCGTCAAATGTATGTATGTATGTGTTTGATAACTTTCAGTGGCAAAGTTTAACTGATGTGATGACAGTGTTGATGAGATGATGAGCCACTATTGAAACATTTGAAACATTTGAAATTATCTGCACTTTGTGGCATTTTAGTATTATTAAGTTTAAATTAGATTGTTTGCGTTGATTTGAGAAGACAATGAAAACTAGTTCATATTTTATAAAATATTTTTAATACAGAAGAATTACATCTAAGAGTTATCATAAATTTTACACTAACTAGTATCTCAGTTAGATGTTAAATAATTATTTTGTGATTAAATTCAGCTTGCATTATAATAGAATCAATGATATTGCAAAGAGTATATGTTATGAAGTTGTGTAATGATAACATGCTGCACAGCTTACCAAGTCAGTTCTGTTGTTACTACATAGTTGCTGCACCATCAATTTCATGATCATGGGCTAAAATTCCCACAAATGGGATCATTCTTGTTAAGGAACCAGTGAAATACAGAATTTGATGTTCAAATTTGTTTCCTATAACGGTGAGAAGGACACCTCATCCTAGCAACTTGTTAAGCCCTGAATAGACGGGCGAGTAAGCACGTGAACTTGTGAACAACCACCATTTTCTTCCCCAGACATGTGAACTTAAACTTGTAACTAAAAAAGTGACTGTTGTTGAGCTTTAAGTATGTGAACTTACTCACCTGTGTATACAGGGGTTTTAAATATTATTATACAATCTTAACATTAATTAATATTAGGCAGGATCTGAAATTCATCATACAGGCACTGCCGTCGATCGAGTGTGTGAGCACAGGCCATGTACCGGTCAGCCGCTGGCCACGAGCACGTTGGTCTTAGCAGCCTGGTCGGGCTGCGGCGCCGCGGGCGCGGAGGCAGCGCCGCGCTGTAGTCGGATGTCGTGCGTCTCGATGTACTCGTTGATCTCCTGGCCCTTGCGCGCCAGCTGGTCGTTGAGCGCGGCGAGCGCGGCGGGCAGGCGCTGCAGGTTGGCCTCCAGCTCGGGCAGCGCCGCGCCCACCGAGCGCTCCAGCAGCACGCCGCCCACCATGCGGAAGCAGCGCCGCGACGCCTCCACGCCGCGGAGCGTCTCCAGCACGATCCTGCACAACGGACAAACAGTTTACTTTCCACTTTATTTTCCTAAATTCAATCTTGCAATCGACGATTTCAGACCGTTATTTAGCCACGGCGTAAGTGAAAATATACACGGAGATCAGAAACGCATGAAATGCGACCGAATCTTAAACACCTGCTTCGAAAAACCTTTGAATCTAAGAAATTACAACTGTTAGAGAGGATTATCACTGAGGCGAGTGAGAGACAGTGAAGAAGAAAGCCCTTAGCGCTCACTTGTGCTCGTTCAGGTCCATCTCCAGCTCGGAGATCTTGCTGGCGAGCTGGCGCTGCTCGGCGCGCAGCGTCTGGAACCCGGCGAACACCTCTTCGTTGGACTTCTTGCCCGCTTTGCTGCTCGCAGGCTTGGACATTTTAGTCACAATTAAAAATTTGGACTAATCTACGAAAAGAAACAATACGGTCTCAGACAGAAGGAGATGTTATGAGATGAGATTGAATTTTGATTAGAGCCAATTTTGAGGTTATTATGACATGAGTCAAACAAATTGTCAGTGTCAATTCGAAAGGGAGTGTTTCATTAGTACCGAAATCCACGCAAGTTAAAATTATTGACGAACTGTTACAAACGAAAGAGGAAAAAATCATAAAATTTATAAAACGTAATTTTTGTAATATTTTTATCTTATGACTGTACATAGAGGATAGAACCTATAGAGAAACAATGTTCGCAACCCCGGTCCGCAAATGTTTGTTTATTTCAATATACTAACGTGTAGTGTCACTGTCACAGAAACTGTATGGAGCCAACAACAGATCTGCGTGCAACTCCTCATATTTCTAGATGTAAATTAATATACTTGCGTAATGACGTACTGTTCCATTCGTTGGTGTGGTAAAAACGGCAAAAATTCAAATTTGAAAACAGACGGTGTTACATTTAACCGGTAATTAACAGTAAACATGCATTTTTCAATTTATATTCATTTTAGTGCAGCTCAAGTTAACTGGTCATTCAAAATGACACATAATTATGCATCTCACTTTCACCTAGGTGTCATCCCATTACTTCATCTCATTCTGTAAATACACAGTGTAACTAGAGTTGCGCTGTTAATAATCAAATGATGTATCGATATTTATAAGTATTTCGTATTTTACGGTGCCGAATTAAATAAATGTTAACATAACATAAAATCACGCCTTTGTTCCCAAATGGGGTAGGCAAAACACACTAAACGTGAAATAGACATATCCATGATTATGACTATTTCATGCTTCGCAGCCACTTTTAGCATCATTTTGGGCCAATCAATCAATCAAATCAATTTTCGAGGTTCGTGTTGAGGGGCCGAAGTCTTCCACTGCTAACAATTACAGTCCAGTGTCCCCGCGGGTTTTATTTAGAAAAAAACTGCTTTTTTGTATTTTTCAATAACAATCATTTTTGTAAAGTTTTGATTGTATTCACTTAAATTAAATTAGCTGTAATCCGCTGTGATTGAAAGTAGGTTTATTTTAGACTAGCTTTCCGTCCGCGGCTTCGCCCGCGTGGAACTCGGTTATATTACGGTATAAAGCACAACTATTAGAAAACTTCTCGTTTCAAACGACACACAGCGCCATCGATCTATCATCTATCGATCGATATCGATCTATCATCGATTGATATCGATCTATCAAGCAAACTATATTTTTGTTTTCCCTCGGGAACATAATTTTTTCCGGGATAAAAAGTACCCTATTATTTAATCCAGATTTCTATCTTTATGTCTGCAAAATTTCAAAGCAATCGGTTCAGTAGTTACGGCGTTAAAGCGGAACAAACAAACAAACAAACAAACTCACTTTCTGACTTATAATATTAGTAAGGATTCATTTAACGAAACAGTTCACTGTTTACAGTAGGTAACCTTGATAAAAAATTTCGTATTTTTTAATTTTTTTACAGTTTTATTTTATTATCTCGGTCCAGATTAGCATTTTTTTTTTCAATAAACCAAAAGATGACTGCATTGGTAAGGAATTAAATTTGTTGGTGAATTTTATAATCTTTTATTTTAAAAGTGGTTTACATTTCATTTATAATTGTACAAGAGCGATATTAATATTGAACGATGAGTGCGAAGACAGAGAGGTGAGCTTGTTTTAAAAATTGCGTTCCAGGACAATTAGTAAAAAAATACTATTATCGATATCGATATTATCGATACATTTGTAAACTTGCCCAACTCTAGTGTGGCGCGCGATCTTGGGCCGGCCAATAAGAGCACAGCGAGGTCTTCAATTGTTTTGCGGAATAATTTCCGAACAACCAAGATGACATTAGTACTCTATAGGTTATATCCTCAATGTGACTGTAGAACTCTGAATCTGAGGCAAAACTGTATTGAATACTAGCGTTTAAAAGTGTACCTTAAGTGGTGTTTCAGCTGTTTTTGACAGGGGTTTTGGATGCGTCACGTCAATGTCAAACAAGTTGTTGACGTTTACTCCATTGTATTTACCTTCAAAACTGATTATTTTCATTAATATCTTTTTGTTTTCATTAGATATTAAAGTTTTGTTTAAGTGAGGGCGTAGTCGAGCTAACATTCGTGATATAGCGTGGTCCCCAAGTTCGTCCTATCTGCGGTGTGAGCGTGTGTTCAGTGCACCTGGTGTGGGGGCGAGGCCCGCTCGTGATGTCGGCAGCGCTGGAGGCGGCGCGGCGAGAGGCGGCCGAGTGGCGCGCTGGCGAGTCGCCCGCGGTGCGTAGCACTTCCCGCCACCACATTCGCCGTGGCACTGCAATGGAAGCTCCAGGAAGTCCAGTCCCCGGACTTAGCAGTGTGCATGTTACAGACTGGGGCGGGCGGCGAGGCGTGGGCGGCGGGCGACGTGTCGGACGCGGCGCTGGGCGCGCTGCTGGCCGACGGCGCGCCCGACGACGATGCCGAGGCCGATGCGGAGCTCTGGGTAACCACGCGCACTATGCATTGGGCTGATTGGGCCAATTCACAATAAGATTCCAATATCAATCATCTTTTTTTTTGTATCCAATCTATTGCTGATGGTCTCAGTGCGGTCTTGTTAAAGAGTTGTTATAGCAATATGTATTAATTGTCATTCCAGTAAAGATGTTCCAATAGGAATGGGCAATGAAATTAGTTGATGTTCAAACTGCATGCTTCCATCTGACATACTGCTGTAGTATGTCCTTGTCCTTGTAAATTTTGGTTGATGTTTCTACAAAAAAATATTCTCGCATTTGATCATCACAACGGCCAGGATGACAGGTGAATTTTCAAATTCATTATTCACTAAGACTGAGTAGAGGAGTAAACTTTTATCCTTTGGTGGCATGTTATTGGTAACTTTATTCAATTTCACTAATGGTTAATATTGTAACGATGTATAAGATTTTCAAGCGCATAGTCATTATTGAACAATATGTAATGTACCTTGTAAAATGCGGATAAGTTATGTTTTAAATTGAGTTTACCTTGACACGTTTTGGGCTCACACATAGCCCATCCTCTTGTGGTCAGAGCAGTGGTGCACTGTGCGTGTTTGCAACCAGTAACCACTGTGGTTCTTAGATGAAGGGCTATGGATTAGCCTGAAACATGTCGAGCTAAACTCGATTTGAAACGTAAGTTATCTGTATTTGACGAGATATTTTATGATCCCTACTAATATTATAAAGGCGAAAGTAACTACGTCTGTCTGTTACGCTTTCCTGCTTAAACCTCTCAACCGATTCAGATGAAATTTGGCACCAATCTTTAGACCCTGAGAAAGGATATAGGCTACCTTTTATTTCGAAAAAAGGTAATGCCCAAAATAACTATTCCACGCGGACGAAGTCGCGAGCACAGCTAGTAGTTAAATGTTCAGTAGGTATTTGTTGTAATCGAGTTTAGAGCGGTGTAGAGGAAAACCGCAGGTGCGGCGCCTGGGCGAGCGCGTGGCGCGGCTGGAGGCGCTGAACGTGGGCGGCATGCTGGCCGCGGCGGCCGGCGGCGGCCAGCGGCTCGCCGCGCGGCTCGGCGCCGGCAGCGACGCGGCCACCGCCCTGGCTAGCAGACACGCCAAAGCCGACGCGCTGGCCCGCGCGGCCCCGCAAGCGCTGGGGGCGAGGGATGGTGCCGCCCGCGCTGATGCTAATGCAAGGGCGTTGCTTGCCGAGCTCACGGCCATCTATGATTGGCTGGATGCCCCCGCGCTGAGGGACCTGGATTCGCTTTCGGAGGTTAGTGTCCTAGCGGTAATTTGTAGGTGCTGATTCACACATTCGTCGTGTTCCAAAGGAATTTTAAGGGAAAAAGTTATTAACATTTTCATTATTAATTTTATGATGTCTCTGTAGCGGCTTCGGCGCCTGTAATAATAACACAACTGAGTTTCTTTCTTTCTGAGTCTCTTATCGCCTCCTTTAGGCCTGCAGGGCCGACAAGGAACGTCGCTCATTTTAGGAAAAGCTCAGTGGCGTGTCAGGCAACAGTCTTATTCAACACAGATCTCGCTGGCGAGTCCCGAAGGCCGCGCGCGAGCGTTGGCAGCAGGCGCAGCGCTACGCACAGCGTTGCGAGACGAAGCCAACGCGGTGCGGGCGTTACGGTGGCTGCACTATAAACTATAACACAACTGATTCTCTTTCTTTTTGAGTCTCTTACTGCCCCCCTTTAGGCCTGCAGCACGCAAAAGAGGGCGTCGCTCATTTTAAGAAAAGCTCAGTAGCGTGTCAGTCAACAGCCTTGTTCGGCGCAGATCTCGCTGGCGAGTCCCGAAGGCCGCGCACGAGCGTTGGCAGCGGGCGCTGCTTTACGCACAGCGTTGCGAGGCGAAGCCACCGCGGCACCGGCACTCCGTCGTTTAGCCGCCGTCCGGGAACGGTTGCGGCGATTGGCACGAGCCCGTGACGCTTTGGCCGCCGCATTGGCCAGGCACCTGAACAACCTGCTCATCCACCTCGGCAACGAGGCGGGCGCTGCCAACGCGGCGCAAGTCCCCGCGGCGCCGCGCGCGCATCATGCCGATCTGCTGCCCTACGCGCCCTTCATGCGCTGGCTGAAGGACATGGATGAGAAGGCCTTCGACGCGCTGACGAAGGTAAGCTCCCGCATACATCATTCCACAGCTCTTCTTGAGTGAGACTTGATTTTTTTGTTGATTCTGCTATCTATCTTTGTCACACGCGTACAGTAATATTGCTGACGAATATTGTCAAGTCAACGCCCGATATTTCCCTGTGTTCCACGACCGGCCTTTAGGCTTTTTTGAAATTGATGTTTTTACGAAATCAGTGAAGTGAATTACTACTAAGCGACTAAGAAATCATTGAAATAAACAGTTTGGACTAGTGTAACCATAACGCACGAGCCTTAATGGCTTTGTGAAGGAGTCGAGTCTTTTATAAGACAATCCTCGTCTCTATTGAAGACAGAGTGTTCACCAAAAGCCCCTGCGTGTGCGCAGGTGTACGTGGGCACGTGGGCGCGCGTGTACGAGCGCGAGCTGCGCGCGGCGTGCGAGGCGGCCCGCGCCGCGCCCGCGCCGCCGCCGCCGCCCGCCGCCGCCGCCTCGCCGCTGGCCGCCGTGAGTGCCACTTGTAGTGTACGAGCGCGAGCTGCGCGATAACCAGATACTACATTAAATACAGTTGGCTGGCCAACACACCATCGCTACCTACGGTAATCGAATGACAACTTCGTCATGCCCAACCGTTGTGACGTATGTGCTCGAAACAACGACAGCAACACTACGCTATTGTTAAATGTTAATACTGATCCTTACGATTTCGATTCGTGCTTTCAGGTATTGACGTTAGTGGAGAACATCTGTAACGCCGAACAGGATTTCTGCACGCAATTCTTCTTCCTGGACGTCGACGTCAAGGTAACCCAGAAGACCTATGAAAACGTGGTCGAACGTTGTGAGGCGTGAACTAACGCGCTTTTGTGGCAGGGCGAGGGAAGCGACGGCGAGCGAAGCGAGAAGAGCGAGGAAGCGTCTGGCCGGCGCGCGGGCGCGGGCGGCGAGGCGCGCCGCATGCTGGCCGAGCTGTTCCCCGCGCTGGAGCCCGAGCTGGTGGCGCTGGTGGCGCAGCTGGAGAAGCAGCCCTAGTGAATAAGTTTTTTTTTAATGCAACCATTCCATCAGCATTTTCGTATGACGTTGTCACGTTCAACTATCATCAGTGAATCGACTTTACAGAAGATTGATGTTCTTATCCACATAGTCGATTAGCAGTGATGTCTTATGTTCCAGCGGGGCCATGCGCGCGCTGGCCTGCGCGGGGGGCCGCGTGCTGGGCGGCGACGGCGCCGAGGGCCGCTGGGCGCGCGCCTTGCTGGCGGCCGCGGCCGTGGCGGCCAAGCGCGGGGCGGACCGCTTCGTGGCCGAGCGGATCGCGCAGCTTGGGGAGTCCGTACGCGTGGCGGCGCGACGACCCAAAGCTGGATTGTTGCCGTTTCTGCAGGTTAGACCTTACTACTATGTCGGATGTCGGATGTCGGGCCGATTCCGCCCGCGCTTAACCCTTGTACCTTCCGCGCGTCGCATTCACGCATTCACATTGTCGTGGCTCACAGCCGACTAGTGTGCACAAAGGCGCTGACACCCTATAAACACCTACAAAGGTGTCGTCATTAACTCGTGACGTCACGCCTTGGTAATAATTGTACTCAAATGTGACGTCATTCGAAATTTCAAAGCACGGTATCCTCGTCCTGTCTTGCTTGTCACATAAAAGAAAAAATATGTGTGCAATATTTTTTGGTAATCTGATAGAACAAACAGTTATTTTAGTTATCCAATTTACAAATTTTACCCTTCAGGAGTTCGAGGAGCTGGCTACCGCGGGCGAGGCCATTTTAGGGGCCGGCGGGCGGCGCGCCGACCTAGAGCGCTGGTTCGCCGCTTTAGGCGCCGCCATGTTAGCGGCCGTGCGCTCAGCGGAGCACCCTCGGACGCCGCGACCTGTCCTCCGGCTTGAGAATTACCACCGCCTCCAAGCACTTCTTGCAGCTCGTCGGGTTCCCGCACTAGACTCCCTCCGAAGGGATGCCCGGGCGCGGTACAATGAGGCTCTGCGCCAGTACGTGACGCAGTACTTTGGGAGGCCCCTGGAGAAGCTGAACCAGTTCTTCGAAGGAGTGGCAGAAGCGGTGGCGGCGGGCGCGCGGGAGGATGAAGTTTGCTTCCGCGCGGCCTACAGCAAGCACGAGCTGAGACGACTGCTGGCTATGTATCCCGCGCATGAGGGTGAGGCATCAAAACTTACATACATACAGTCACGAGCTTTAAGTGACTCATTTCCGTTAAATTTTCTTAGAACATTCACAATGCAGTAAGGTCGTAACTTTAGTGCGATAATGTTGAATGTCAAGTTAAAACGGGACTGTTATAATAAAATAACCATAGCAACGTCAGTTGCCGGTAAAACCGTTGTCGGTCATTGGTTAATCACAAGGTAAAGTATAGTTCATATAGAATTGGTACCTAATGTATTGGCTACATTTTTTTATCTATTCAATAAAACTAAATTTAGGGAAATGGGTATTAAAGATTATGTATTTTACTTTACATCGAGTACTAAAAATAAATACATTTTCTTCGTTATTAATATAGCAGCGAACTC
>BHDV01004867.1:18646-38863 GCA_005406045.1 Adoxophyes honmai
TATACACACACACACACACATACAGGTGGTGTGGCGCGCCATGCAGGAGGAGTTCATCGCGCAGCACCGCGCGCTGCAGGTGTGCTCTCTCTCTCTCACACACACACGCGCACGCCCCTTACACACACGCACAGTTACCGGTTCGTTGCAACCAAATATCATAATACCCTATAACATATTTCGACTTTTTCTCAAATTGCCTTAGTTCGAAAATGACTAAAATCTCAAAAACGACAACTTTCATTCAAACAAAATGTTATATTGACGGTACGTTTAGACATTACACCCGATATCCAAAACGTATAGTTGGTATTCCAACTGAAAGTTAAATTGCATTAGTTTCATTACATCCCAAATTCAAAAACACACTTTCTCATAATGCCTAAAATTTTGTTTAAAGGCCTTAACAAACGTATCAACTCGATGTAAACTCAACCTTCAAACTGAAACCCGTAATAATTAAATTTATACTGTCGTACCTGTCAATGAAAACTTTCCATATCGAGAATTTGACGTTTAAATCTTGAGACAGTTTTGTTTTGTTTTTAGTCATTATGAGATTAGGTTGAAATGGAAATTAGTAAACACAAGATAAAGTCAATTAGACTTAAAGGGATATCAGGAATTGTGCATATTAAGAATTAGGCTTAAGTCATTTCGAATTTTAGGCATTATGAAATATATTTTTTTTGACATTGCGGTGTATTGAGAACATTGTATTATGATATTTGATTGTAACGAACCGGTAACCACGCACATCCCTTACACACTCCCACGCTCCTCACACGCACAGTGAGTCACTAACGCTATGTGTTCCAGGCCCGCATCGCCGCGTGCTACCCGGGCGCGGGGCTGGCGCTGCCGCTCACCACGCAAGACATCCTGGACGCCTTCTCCGACATCGCGCGCGAGCACTGACGCCGCCGTCCCCTCTCACCCCGCCGCGTGGGCTGAGGTCCGACCGACTCGTCCCAGCGAGCTGACTTGTGCGTGAATAGAGCTAAAGGCCGGTCGTGGAGCACAGCGAAATTCGAGCGTAGACGCGCTGCTACCTATCTCTGTCGCACGCGTGCAGTGCGTCACACTGTGCGAGCGTGAGGGCAATATTACTACACGCGTGCGACTGAGATAGATAGCAGCGGGTTAGCGCTCGAATTCCATTATACCATTAGGCCCGGCAATCAGTTCCATTCCTCAACAATACAAAGCGAACTATGTTCATCTACAATCACGATTTACATGCATAGATGTCATAGAGCAGAGAATATTACATTACATACATCTAGAATAAGATTATTTAGTTGTTATTAAGTAAAAATTATGACTGTAACCAAGTATTTGTATATTATTTATGAAAAAATATTTTTATAGCAAGTATTTTTGTAGTTCTCATTTATATCCTCGATACTTTGATCTTCTAGATTGAGGTAGCAACAAACATATCAACACAGCCAAGATTTATGCTAAGCCAACAACTTCATGCAAACAGTAATATTTGGCATGAACCAGGTTGATGTCTTTGATGCTTGATCATTTCCAAGCTGTCAAGCTGTGCTTCATAGTCAAAACCTTAGTAGGGTTTGGTTTTGGTTTTGGGTGGGTTTGTACCATTTCATGTCTATTCAACGTCTCATAGCCACTTTTAGTGTTTAGATTTTAAGGACATAGTAGATATTGTCGTCGCACTAATTTTGCAAACCTTTGTCACTTCGGTCTCTATTATGCACTGGTACAATCAAACAGACCTAAGACTCAACCATATTAATTATAAAATGGGAATCTACTGGGAAGCTAAAAGAAACGTCATTGCTAGTTAACTAAATATTTATTACATAACTGTGGTAGGTATTGATTAAGCTAAGCGGAGCGCGGCGCCTAATCCAGGGACTTGGGCGGCGAGTAGTTCAGGTACACCAGCCCTGAAGTCTTGGCCTGCGGACAGACAGACACATTTACACCATGGTCGCAACAAAACACAAATTAACAAAGAAAGAAGACCCAAATTGTTAAGAATAGATTCAGTATTGTTAGCCGCATACATACATAAACATAACATACATCACACCTGTATTCCCAAATGGGGTTGGCAGAGCAAACCAAATGCTAGTTAGACAAACCATGGCTATTTTGTTTATCATAGTCACTTCACTTCTAGCAATTTTTTTTTAGTTTTAAGTTAAGAGGTACAGTCACCAGCACCAATATCGGATGTAATAAAGCTGCATAAATATGTTAAATATTTGATACGACTCTATTACTGGCGACAGAAGGACGTATCAGATATTTTTGCGCTCTCGGCCGTGGCAGATAAAAATATCTGATATGTCCTTTTGTCCCCAGTAATAGATTTGTATCAGATATTTACTCAGCTTTATTTCATCAGATACTGGTGCTGGTGACTGTACAATAGTGGCAGGTAGCTTTCTAGTCTTTTTAGTTGGTACCTGTATGAAATAACCATATTCTAGCTTTGCTACAGTCAAGTAGCGTAAACTAGCCACAATGGAGTATTTGAGCACAATGTAATCTATCAGCTAGCCAACCTGGCTCCGTTGTCATATTAGTGTGTACGCACCAAGACGAGCGTGGTGGCGGTGAAGGCGAGGCCGGCGATGAGCACGGCGTTGAACCGGCGGTTGCGCGCGTCGTGGTGCGCCTGCCAGCTGCCGCGCGGCACCGGCAGCTCGTCCATGGTCGGCGCTTTGAAGTCGCCAGCGTGGTAACGCCGGACTAAGAGCATGTTTGGTTAGTAATTGTATCTAAAATCTGTGTGTTTTAGCTAAACTTTAATTCACATTTTGCCCTCATTACCTTTTTTCCCACTGTTGTTTTTTATTCAAGCTTATACATATTCACAGTAGTACTTTGTAAAATCAACACAGAAACATAGATAGGTTTAGAAACCTAGGTTTCACTGGACCAAATTGTAATTATTTAACAAGCCGAAATCATGTAATAGAGGGAAGCACATCTGCCATGCAGCTTTAGTTGTTATTGCTAATTGAAAGATGTAGAACCTCTTTTTAAAGCTATAACATAGATTTTATCATTCTTAATACACTGAAGGGCAACATTATGGAAATAAACAAATGATTATTACATATTAACATTAGAACATAGCAGTCTCTTGTTGATCAGGAAAATATGTTAAGACGTTTCATTATAGAACTAAAAAGCTAATCGATGGAAAATGCATACCAAAAAATTATACACATAAAGCTACTACTGTGAAACTAGTGTTACAGTCCCCAACTACTTAAAAGCCCACTACATAAAACTTTTCCAAAGTTGGATTTCAGAGACTGAGTTTAAAATAATATGTCTATTGGTTCTTCACATCAACCATAACACGACGCTGGGCCGACTAAAAGACATAGCCTAAATTCGAGAAAAAGACAATTTCTTAAGAATCAATTAGACAATTTAATTATTAAAGCAGGTACAAAATTTTTAAGGAGAATAAATTATTTTCTTCCCTTGAAGTATGTATGCAAGGAAGGGAAGTAACTTGTATTAGTTACTTAAGATTTCGGAAATTGAAAACTTCAGCCATGAATTCAGTAGGTTGTCCTTTATCCTGTTGATAACAGGCAGGTGACAGAAGCTGAAGTTAGGTTATGTCTCCAACTGCAGTTGTTATGTAACTCTTTTACGAAGAAAAGGAATGTCGAGAGTACCCGATTCTATTTACAACGTACATTCGTTTGCGAAAGGCTAAAATGGACCTCTAACTTGATTTCATGACGCGGTAGACGGATAATGACGAACTTTTCTTGACATTCCAAAATCAAATTTTAATCAAAACAAATGAATACTGACCTGTTTGCTGGAAAAATCTATTCGCGATTTGGCGTGAAGCAAACATCTTGCTAGTTACTGGTGCACTTGACGCTTTAAAGTACTATGAAAAGCAGATTTTCACCACTTTTCCTTCTTGTCGATCGCAGTGTTGCCAACGGTTAGTCTAGCTCCCCACCAGATTTTCTTCCAAAACCACCAGAAAACCACTAAACTGCTCAAAATCTGGAAACCACTAAATTTCCCACTAAAATATTTTCATCGATTATGGAATGAAAAGGTATCTTCTAGCATAAAAACGTGTCTCAATGAAAAATTGCGTAAGCAATTTTAGATAAAAATCCTCTGATAAAATCCACTAAAAAAAACCACCAGCCACTAAATGCAAATTTACACCACTAACTGGGGTGCCAAAACCACTAGATTTAGTGGTAAATCCACTAAGTTGGCAACACTGGTCGATCGACTCGAACTTTTTTAATAATTCAGTTTCAGTCAAGTGTGAGAAGGGCTGTTCGCTGTTCGTGTTGCCAGTGCCTAAAATGTACTAAATAATGGTAGGAAGCTTGTATGAATACTTTAAGAATGCTAAAAGAGAAACTTTTGATAATTAATAAATAAAAATTAAAAATAATCCATAGTAGGTAAATATATAGTTCATCCTGTGCTTTTAAGAAGACAGCTATGCGATTATGATTATCATGATAATAGAAGTGCCTGCCAAAAAAAGGAATGCAATTTATTGAAAATGAAATTTTGACAATGGCAAATTGTAGGCATAATTTAACGAGGGCAATTCGGTGACGGGGGAGAATATTTATAATAAATATTTAAATGAAGGAAAATGCGAAAATTATAATATGTAAATTACAGTAAAATTTGCATACCTAAGTAGATGGGTAGGCACTTGATTTTGATTTACTTAAGAAATACTCTTGTATTTTGGACTTGTTGTGATATATTTTCTGTTTATCTAGCTACTTAAGTGATTATAATTTGTTGCACTACACTTACTTATACTTTTACAGCACTTGGGGTAGGTACATACATACTTCAGATTCATTTTCCTCACCCACATACATATCAAAAACAATGAAATTAGTGTTAAATTAACTGTCTATTGTTTACTAATCCAGTCATTCATGTATTTAATGAATATTAATAGCCGTCGCTATCAGTGCTCGGCTCGGGGAGGGGAGCCGAGAGCGGCCGGCGGCGGCGCGCGCGCAGTCTCGCGCAGCGCGGCGACCGCACGACGCACGCGCGGCGTTCACATTACCGCAGTCCTTTGTTTACCGGCTCCTTTGTCCGCGTCGCGGGCCCGCAAACCGCATGCCGACCCGCCGCGCGCCTGCGGGCGCCACTCAACGCCAGGAATGCGGGCCGACAAGCGACCAACCGGCCGTTCATTCGCTCCCGAAAAGTGAGAGTGTTTAAGTTTAAGGACGTGCGAAACTAGTGTCGAGAATTAAGACTGACATTGACACGGACGTTCTCTTTGACGTGTGAATTAAAATGGAGTGGATAAAGAAGGGGTTGGTGAATGGCAAGGCCGGGGACGAGGAGGCCGGCGCGGCGGAGCAGCGGCCGCTGGAGCCCGCCGCGCTGGAGACGGAGCAGGAGCGGCGCGAGCGCTGGCGCAGCGTCTACGTCATCTACTTCACCATGTTCCAGATGTCGCTGGGCTTCAGCATCGTGCTCACCGGCGTCTGGCCCTACCTCGACAAGGTGACTGGTTACGATACACGAAACAGCATTATCGCTCTCCTTGGAAAGGAAGAGCCGATATCTAGCGTAATGTTGTTTGTCTTATAATAGAGGGACTGATGCTCCGTCGGAATCTAATGCGGGTGAAATAATGGGTAGATAATTACGATCATAATCATCTAAGTACCTATGGGTAATTAAATTGTATTCAAAATTACATTTGAGATCATCAGAAATGCTACACAATCAAAACAGTACACATTTCTGTATGGCAACATCCATGATCTTCAGAAACAATGTAAGGGGCTCGAGATGTAAGTCTGCCGCCGCGGCCCGCATCCCGCATCAGCTGGCCCGCTCCGCATGGCAGTGACTTTCCCGCGGTCGTTCACCCCGCTCTCACCTCGCATGCGTCCGCGCACCTTATGCAACGCGATAACAACATAAACACGCGCGACGCAAACATTCCCACGTTGCTCCCACCGGGGACTGATTCGCTTTGTTACCCAGTTTCGCGAAGATTCACTCGAATAACCCTTCAAGGTCGATGAAAATAGCTCTGTAGGACATACCTCCGCGCGTAATGAAACAGCTTGTCACGTCTCTACAGTCCGAACATGTCGTGTTGGAGTTAGTGTAATCTAATGACTACAGATTAGGCGATTCGAGTTATCGCGGTTACGAATGATTTAACTCTGTTGTAATCGTTTCGGCGACTCTCACCACGTTCGGTCACGTTTTAATCTTTCTTTGGGTTGTGGCTAAAGTAAAGACATGCATTACCTAAAACGTAAAGGATTAAAGCTAGACTTCTACTTACATACCAACATTAAATCGCACCGTCAGTGGAAGAAGTACGTAACTCCACTTATGCGCAAATTTTTTTATTGCTTTAAAAAATCAAGCGTCAAAAAATACACCTTCTCAATTTTTTTCGTAAATTTATCTCCAAAAATGAGCCAATGAGACCGATAATTTTGAATTTCTGCATCAAAATAGAATTGCACAATTCAACCGCAATAAGTAAGTAAAGTTACATACGTTTAATTATTTTTAAAGTCTCCGGGTCTATAAATACTTATTTACAATTACACCAAGGTTCCACGAAGACTTAAGAAAAAAAAATACACGTAAATAAACTTGAATACTTATTCTAGGTTCTGATTAAGAGAGAGGAACCGTGTAAATCAAGTTACGTATTTCTTCCACGAAAATGTTTTCGACACTTTTTGGTGTAACTGCGGGTACTTGTGTATTCAAAGTGAAATTTTTAAAAGCTTAATGCGTAAGTACAGTTACACAAAATGTTTTATGCCCCGGCACGTTGTAACTATAAACACTTATTTTTGAAATAAAATATATTTTGCACTTTTGCGTTGCAATCACTCTTACGTAGGTATGCTGAATACTATAACTATCAATTTTTTTCTGCTCTAATTTATGTTACACCCATGCAAAATAACAAACGTGAGACTAATCATCATCATCATCATCATCATTATAGCCATAAGTCGTCCACTGCTAAACATAGTCCTCCCCTTTAGACTTCCATAAGTACCTGTTTTCCGGCGACTTTTATTAGGTCGTCTGTCCATCTTATAGGTGGACGTCCTACGCTGCGTTTGTTGGTTCTTGGTCTCCACTCGAGCACATTTCGGCCAACGCTCTTTGCCTGCCTGCACCCGTTGTCACTTCAACTTGCTAATTCGGTGGGCTACATCGATGCCTTTTATTCGACTGCAGATCTCCTAATTTCTGATTCAACCCCGTAGAGACACTCCGAGAATAGCCTTTACCATTGCTCGCTAAACAACTTAGAGCTTTGAGATGAAATCGATAGTGGCGGACCACGTTTAGGTGCCGTTAGTCATCACTAGTAACACACATGATTTAAGACTTTCGTGTTGAGGCACTGAGCTATATCGGATGAAAAGACATTGCGTGGTTTCTCGAACGCTGCTCAATCGAGTTGGATTCGGCGGATGATCTCTTTCTCAAAGTCAAACCTACCCCATTGGACCACTTCTCCTAGGTTGATGTATGAGTCAACATTTTTAAGTGCACAGTTTTCAACAGAGACCGGGGTGGGCATAACCTTGGCATTTGACACGAGTTCTCTGTCTTGTCATTTTCATTTTCAAGCCTACTCGTGGTAAAAATCGTTTGAGGTAATGCTGAGCATCAGGCTGAGTTCTTCCATAGACGTTGCCATGTCTACGATGTCTTCAGTTAACCTGAGGTGAATTTTGAATTCGCCATTAATGTTGATGCCAAGTCTTAGCTATTCCATGAGCTTGAAGGAGTCTTCCATTACGGCAGTAAATCGTTACATACATACATATTCTCACGCCTGTATTCCCAAGAGGGGTGGGCAGAGCACATGAATTGAAAAATCCAGTGCCACGTTTAGCAATTACAGGGTAACCAGATGGTTAAACGTGATATTGCAGTGACAGGTTGCTAGTCCATCGCCCACAATACACTAACCCTTTTACAGAGTCGACTCTTACAACACCCACGGGAAGAAAGGGGGTGGTGCTATTCTAACCCGGCAACACACGGGTATCATTTCGTTTTAGGGAGATAAAACCCCTTGTCTTACGCCTCTTCTCAAAGGCATCGCCTTCGTGCTCTGTTTTTGAACTCGAACCGACATGGTGGTGTTACGAGTATTATACAAAACATTTCAACACTTCAATGTACCGATAATCAATATGGCATCACTGACGTGACTCAAGCGCCACCCATGTTTCCACCGAATCAAAGGCTTTCTCATAGTCCACAAACGCTAAGCATATTGACATGTTGTATTCTTCAGCCTTTTGTGTAACTTCCCGCAGTGCATGGATGTGTTCTATGGTACTATAGCCTTTTCGGAAGCCAGCTTGTTCAGCAGGCTGGAAGTCATCAAGTCTGTGTTCGAGAAGGTTCGTGATGTCTCTTGAAAACAGCTTATAAACATGGTTTAGAAGCGTGCTGGGCCTGTCTTCTTCAATAGACTGTTATCTGTGTTCTATTCCATGCTTCTGGCATACCACTGGTGTACCACCCGCTCTCAGACGCTCTGAGGTGATGCCGTCTTCACCCGGCTCCTTATTGTTCTTAAGCTGCTTTAGACTTTAGGGCCATCCTAATCTCGTACAGAATGATGTCCAAGATGTCGTCAGTATAATGACGGGACAGCTTGGCACTTCGATCTCCTACCAAACTGCCAATGGGTTGTGTGGCTGAAGTGTATAACTGACTAATAACCATAGAACCTCTCCATCTCGCTTAAAATATCTGCTTTGCCATCTTCCTATTTCAACTTTGTCAGCTGGCTTTGCCCAAAACACTGGTTGTTTGCAAAAACTTAAAAAGTCTTTGTTTTTTATAATGGTTTCTATAATACGGTTCGTATTAAAGAGCCGCAGATGATGTCGTCGCAAAGACTTAGATAAATATATACGTCTATTGAGCTGTCTATAATTATGACTTCGCGTCATAGGGAGACTACATCTGTAGCGAGCGTCGTACAGCAATGAGGTTTAATGCTTGGTCAGTAAATTTTTGAGATCTATCTTTACGCTGGGGTCTGAAAAACTTAGACTTTACCTTGTGGACAGTTTCTTATAGCCCGTTGTTGATCTCTTTGACTGAAACTAAGTTCTCTAGGCAAGCGAAGCGGTTGAAGAGTTCGAGTTAAAAGCTCTCGGAGTTTTAAATATACTATAGGCCCGAGCAGGTCGGGGAGAAGACTTCATTAGGCTGGATATTTCAAGTTTAACGCTGATATTCAGTGTGTCTTTTACGATTCGGTAATCACTGCCGATCTTTACCCTGTTGATCACAGAAACAGGTCATTATGAAGTCAATCCGTTTCTCCTGAAACCATTGGGGCTAATCCAGGTCTATTTCCTATGAGGCGGATTCTAGGAGAATGAATTCACCATGAAGTGTTCCTCTTTCTCCAGAATGTCGACAGGTTCTGTCCCCTTGGGTTCCGTTACCCGGTTCATAACGATTTTATTATACGTCAAATTAAGTAGATTATGATTGTAAATATGTAAAAGTGCAACAAAATAAATTTTAACGTAAAACTATACTATACTACTTCTTTCTTAAACATGGAAAGTTTTTATAGGTAAAAGCATTATCATAGATTCTATATCAATTCCATTTACAAGATGCTGCTGCTGTTGTTTGACAACTACGTAATAAAATAGGTTTTACTTTAGTTCATCGCCGCCATAGATAATTAATTAATTATGTTCCCATGCAAATACTACTTTCATTCTTAGTGCTTACATTTTTAACGCCAACCTCTTTTATTCTTTGTAGACAGATACTTAAATACATACATCACACCCGTATTTCCAAATAGGATAGGCAGAGCACATGCAACGATGCATATCGTGAGGTGTCGGGTTTAAAATCATTATTTTCCATTTCTTCCTTGAATGTCATAAGAAGCGACAAAAAATAAGTAAAGGTATGTATTCGGCTACAGACTAGCAACGAGTAGCTATAACACTTCATTTTGTTTAGCTTTTAACCTTAAAATTGTGATAAAAGTGGTTACAAAACGTAAGAACAGTTTACAGTGTTAAGTTACCTCACTGTACATCATTGAACTATCCAGTGTAAGAAACAGGTTTTGAGAGATACATAACAATAATACGTTTTTGTTCCCCAATAAAAACGATGTATTATTTGATGCGTCGACAAAGTTTAGTTAGTCTTGCATGGTTAAAGTATGTAAGAAGATTTACACCAACGACATTCTCGTGGAATAACTACGTATCTCATACTTACATTTTTGCACAAGACTGATAATCGGAATGTGAGTAAGTAAGCAACTAAAATTACATCAGTTGATGTAGTTTAAAAAACGTAGTAACAAAACAGTAACCGCACTTGCGTTAGAATGTAATAGCATTGTTTCGTGGAATAATTAGGTAACCGTCTTTTTTTAATTTTTCTCAGAGGTTACGAATTAAATTATAACTTCAACTATATTAGAAAATAACGGCTGATCTTAGTCATCATATGCAGTTGGTTAGGTATTTTTAGGACAAGAAATGAATTTATAGGACGGTTTTTTTACGCTCCTGAAAACTAGGCAATTTTCACTTATTGCTTTCTTCCAGGAAGGGTGCGAAATGTCTCTTCAGTTATGGATTTTTCAAATTGGTCATAATATTGTTAGTAAAATTCCTATGACTCCGATGCTTCTCCATCTTGTGTCATCTTGGGCGTGCTTTGTCGATCTTCAGTTCTTGTTGTACCGCACTTCTCTTCCAAGTCTAACTTGGTAGATACTCAGCATTCGAATGACAAAATGACTGAATTAGCAGCAGCAATGATGATGTGCTCGTAAAGTAGACAACTTCGGCAAAGCAACGGAGTTCCTTTACTTATTAAACGTTTCGCACAATGCCTTATTTTTCATAAGAATGGACCGAAAATATCGAAATGTTTATAAAATAGGTTTCTCAGAGCTAGAAAGAGCGAAAAGCCTTTCCTCCTTGACCCTGATGGTTGTTACACTTCTATAACTCCTATCGGCAGCGGCAATTTACGTCAGGCCTTCGATTCACACCAGTATTGTCTTATCATCGGCTAGCTCTACCTTCCAAGCTTCCCACCTAAATCTCTATACAAAAGTAGGAGCCATCTCTGTCTCAATCTATCTACAAGTTACAAATTATGTTATTGTAACATAACAATGAGTTGGTGGTGATAACGCGTTGAGAATCGTCACGCTCGCCGGTGCCAGTAATCGCCGACGGGCTGCGGTACGGCGGCGCTATAATTGACTGCATAATTGTTGTCACCGTGACCCAACATGACGCGTCCTAAAATCCGTGGAGTTATAAAGGCTCCGCTTTTCGGCAGTGTAGTGTGTAGTCACCAGCATTAACATCTGCCACGTAGAAGCGTGCGAAAATATCTGACACGTCTTACTGCCCCTGGTAATAGAGTCGTATCAGATATTTTTATGCAGCCTTATTCTGTCAGATATTGGTGCTGGTGACTGTACCATTGGATGGGTATAGGTACCTCTACTTGTAGACATCAAGGAATTACTCTTCTACTTCCCGCATTTTCAACCGATTCAAAGACGGAAGAGCTTCTCATTTCGACTGTATGTTATCAAACATTTGAGATTGACCACGGTATTTTTTAATTACCTCTCGACGTTTCGGCCGCGTTACACCACCACGGTCGCTGTAACGCGGCCGAAACGTCGAGAGGTAATTAAAAAATACCGTGATTAAGTCCCGCGTAAACATAAATATGTGTGAGAATCACGAAAGTTTAAAACAGTATTTGAGATTGATATGTGTTGTATCAAATATTAAGATAGGTATAAAGGTATAAACAGTATAAACACTGAAGTTGGTCGCACAGCTGATGTTCGTTGAACTCTACTGTAGATACCTTTGAGTCATAGAGTGGCTAATGTCAGCTGTAAGACTACTGACTGGAGCTGCATGGTCTATAGGACAGCAGTGAAGCCAAAAGGAGAAGGGTTTACTATATTGCCATATTGGTTCATGTTTTGTCTTAACAAAATACCTATACTAAGGTAGGTACAGTACTAAGGTATTATGTACGGTCAGCCAAAAAAGTGCTCTACCACTTTTGACAAAAGTTTCTGTGGGATCAAAATATCACTAAGGTTAACTTAAGTACCTATCTAACGGAGTGTAAAGAGGTGCACAAATTTAATATGACGTATTGAATTTAACACATGACGTGAAGTAAATACAATAATTATAAGGGAGTTATTGTTAATGTTATAGTATTATATCACACAATATAGTATTATCACGTTTAACCATCTGATTACCCTGAAAATGCTAAACGTGGCACTGGATTTTTGAATTCATGTGCTCTGCCTACCCCTCTTGGAAATACAGGCGTGAGAATATGTATGTATAGTATTATTCCAAGGGGAAATCGTTGTTGTTTCATGAGGTTCAAATGAATATAAATCATAAGGGAGTAGCCGAATTTCTTGGCCGGCTGTACTTAGTTATTTGTGGATTTGGAGAATAATTACAAACGGTCTTGACTATAGTGAAAATCATTGTCTAAATATTGAAAATAACATCGGTCATGTCCTTAACCCCTGGCTTTACGCTAACATCAGTTGACAGACAAACAATGGTTGGTGTAGTTGAGCATACAGCTACGGCATGACATTGGTGACGTTGCTCTTGGTACCAGTTGCCGTGCGTCACCGTGCGTTGGACGTCGACCCGTTACTCACTGCAACAAACTAATGATTATAATTAAGACAAAGGGCTTGATTGCCTCTCGATAGCTACGGCGAGGGGAGCGGTTGGCGCGCCGTCAACTGACAATATCAGATCTAGTGTGGTGCAGAAGCCATTCTTATCATTTAGGTACCTAGATTGCTAGGTTGTATTTATTGTGTTGTTATCCGTATGACTCATCGCTTTACCTAAGTATACTAAAGTAGAGTAAGTATGTTCATTTTCAGATTTACTAGATTTGCGACTAAAGATATTAAAATGAATAAAACATTAATGTAAATTTCAATACTCATACATACATACATTGTATTCTATGATGTAAGAATGCTTTCTGGATCGTGAATGTTAACGTGAGAGAAACAGAGTAGATACCCTATTCGATTAGGTCTGTTATTCAATTGTTCAAATAAACAAATCCTCAATGTGAAGCATTTGGTTAGCTTCATTGAGGTAGAGTTAGCTAATATGTGCTCGCTAACATACTGTGTAAACGCTAGGGACTTAAGTCACAACTTTATTTTCGATACACGAATAGTCCCTTCAACGTACTTCCTGAAAGCAGTTTGATCTCCCTCTCGGCGCCAAACTTTGTACATACCTGAGGTACATACGTAACTACAGCATTACAATTTCAATAACGGAGGTTTCCCCATTTGAAGTAAATATAGAGACAAGTTAGTACCTAATTACCTCTAATCGCTAAATAATAATAAGGTACTTACGTAGGTAAACGTTCGAGTGCTCAACGCGTTTCCTACGGTATACTTAGTACGCTTTATGGTACGGGCACTCTAATTCACAGTGACATGGCTTAAATTTGAAGGAAGAAAAATCCTCTTAGTCTGAATTTGGCCCATATTGCTTTGGCATAGAGTGCCTGTGCCATATACTAGGACATAGGAGTACTTGTACATTTTACTGCACCTCTTGTATCAGACTTAAAACAAAACAAAAATAAGCTAGCTAGCTGGCTACAAACGTACGCTACGTGCGTAAGCCTGTCCCATTTTTTAGTAATAGTTTACGTTTATAAGTCCGGGTGGCCGGAAATTGACCGGGTGTACGCGTCTGATAATGTCTGTAAAATAATTTTTAGATTTTTGAATTTTTCCCCATGTAGGAGACAATCGTTTCACCGTTATTCAGGTAATTGCGCCCTGCATGTTACGAAATTATTCAAGAAATCTAGCTTGTCTACAGTGAATCTGTAAATATTAAAGTGCGCAATACAGGACCCCCACTAGGGGTTCAAGTACCTACCTACTCTCACCGCTGCATCCTTCCTACCACTACCGATTCCTGTCCTTCTGCCCGACCTAACCCGCTGTCTACCTTCTTACTGCCCGGCCTGAACCCTGCTGCCTGCGGACCAGACTGACGGCTCTACCGGCGGTCTGCGGCGTGCAAGGGGAGTGGCATAATATTTATATTCTATCTATTCGTTATCTTCATAGCCCAAAACAAGAATCCACGACCTCTTCCTACTTTTATAATTGTACTGTAAATAATCTTTTATTCTATCTTTTATTGTTAGGTTTTTATATTTTTATTATACACTGTACAGACTAAGTTTTGTTTTATTTGTAATATAGTTGTAAATACTAACTTGTACCGGCTAAACCGTTACAAGTAGTTACTCGGCGCGTACGCACCTGCCATCGTTCGACATTGCGATGTTTCGCGGTTGACTAAAACCCGGAGTGCAAATGACTGGGTCATATTTTCAGTTTTTCGTGTTTTTAAATGAAAATTCGAGGAAAAAAATTCACAGGGGTTTTCAGACGCGTATACCCGGCCACTGTTTTAAATATTTACGGTCAATTTCCAGCCACCCAGTATGATCTATCTCAGAGCGCATTTTAAGAATACCCTCACCAACGAGTTCCGTTATGTTCCAGCTGGAGCCAGGCGCGTCAAAGGAGGTGTTAGGCCTAGCGGTGGGCGCGGCGCCGCTGGGCCAGCTGCTGTTCTCGCCGCTGCTGGGGCTGTGGGCCAACCGCAGCGGCCCGCGCGCGCCGCTGCTGGCCTCGCTGGCGCTGTTCGTGCTGAGCTCCGCGTCCTACTCGTCGCTGCACTCGGCGCGGCCACACGCGGCCGTCGCCATGGTCGTCACTCGCTTTCTTGTTGGCGTGAGCTCAGGTACGTCCTTAACTATTATACATCTTCTGTAAATTTTGTCAACCGAAGAATGCACGCTTGTTATGTACAGTCGAGTTCATAAATATATGAGCAGACAAATGCCAAATATGTAAACTTTTGCACCTTATTGTCAATGTCATAAAGGTGTACAGATACAGATATTTTTGAACCCTCAGTTTTGCTCATATATTAATGAACTCGACTGTACCACAATATCGATGGTATAATCCTTTTCATACTCAGTGTACCGACATGTCCAGATAAATCACAGATAATTCACTGTAGAGCGAGAATCTCTCGGAACGCTCTTACCAGTAGAAGTAAGTTGACAGGATTCACAAGTTCCATAACCGAAATCGTAACTTACATCAACTTCAGTTACATAACATTAGAATTGTTTTCGTTGTCGTAGAGCTCGAGGGTCACGAGACGCGTCCGGAAACACGCTGGCCATTAGAAAGTCTAATGAGTTTTCGTTGATAGGCTCAAGTAGTTTCTACAAATATTTGAAGCTATAGTAATTGGGTCAGCGAGCATCCGGTGCTGTTGCTGGGCAGGCCCAGCGCGATAAGGAAGGGAGGCGCTGTTTAGATTCCTGAGCAAGGGCTCATCGTTAACTTTTTTATGTGATGCATAAACGAACGAGTACCTATGATGGTAAATTTTGCAAGTTTTTATGTCAGTTTATCGACTTTTTCTTTCGTCTCACCGTGCGATGACAATTCCGAGCCCTCGAATGCACGCATAGAATAGTTAGGTTTGTACCTAGTTAACAAATCCCGAGATCAGCACCTTTGATAAATGCCATGCCCTGTAGCGACACTATCTAAACTCTACCGGGTGATAATATCGGCTATGGTAAATAGTAGAGATATTTTGTGGACAATCTGTGCTATGAATTCACTAAAATACTTACTAATGCTGTGCTGGTACGAATACTTAGTATAAGTTTAATTTTATATTGTGGTAAAAAATATTGATTTAGTTTTCTACATAACACGTGACATTCTTTAATAATTCTTGCGGTTTGAAATGCTCGGCTATTTAAGTAAACATTGTTATCAAGTTCTTGTTATCAGTCATTAGCTACGAGTTACGGGCGCGCTGCACCGGGCGACTCTAAAGTAGTGGACTAAATGCAACATGGCTAACCGATAAACACAACAAAAGAAAATATTTAGCGGAAATCCTGATAAAATACGGGACAAGTACTTAATTGCTTTATACTATAATCATTAGTGACTAACAAAGCTTCTTTTCTTGTAGTAGATTCAGATTCACAATCTCACGACATTAAGATAATCTTTACTTACACAGAATGAATAATGACGATAACACAGCGCTTAAAAGCTTCGCGTGAGGTCACGATTCGGTACAATTTTTACCGAGCCGTGACGTCACAAGCCCTCACTCCAGAAGTTTGATAATTTCTATAACTTTGTGAAATATGTTTGTCATTTTTTTCCATAATCTAACGAACGGACTAATTAGAATTACATTTTTTTAACCTAGTCGACACCCCTATTGATCTCTTGGAGGCTAAAGATGATTCTGTGTCGTTGCAGCGAGCGTGGCGGTGGCGCGCGCGTACCTGTCGGCGGCGACGCTGGTGGAGGAGCGCACGCGCGCCGTGGCCGCCGTGTCGCTGGCGCAGGTGCTCGGCTTCGTGGTGGGCCCGGCGCTGCAGGCTAGTGTTACCAACTCCTATAAGCTGAAGTCGATAGAAAGTCGCTTAAAACTGCCTTGGAGACCTCTCTGGCACCTGCTTAACGTCACAGGCACTGTGAAACATTAGGATAACTAGATTATTTGCATTTAGTAAAAAAATTGAATTCTTTTTAATTTATGTTTGGTGTCGGGATAGAATAACACTTTTCCTTTCTTCCATGGATATCGTAAGAGGCGACTAAGGAAATAGGTAGATTTTAGGGGACAGGCTAGCAACTTGTCACTATTATACTACCTCTTCCATCTGTTTTCAAACGTAAAATTACGCTAGAAATGGCTGCAAAGCGTGAAATAGTCATAATCATTTTGTCTATGTCACGTTTCGTGTTCGCTGCCTACTCCATTTGGGAACATAATTTTGATTAAATAATTTTTAGCGACATTTTTTTTAGTCGCTAAAATTTGAACAAAGTCGCCACTTTCTGCGACTTTGTCGCTAAATTGTCAACACTGCAGGCAGCGGCGGCGCCGCTGGGCCCCGGCGCGCCGTACGCGGCGGGGCCGGACGCGCGGCCGCGGCTCGACATGTACACGGCGCCGGGCTGGCTCAACGCGGCGCTCGGCGCGCTCAACCTCGCGCTGCTGCTGCCCTGGTGCTTCAAGGAGCGCAAGATCGCCGCGCGGGAGGCCATGCGCGCGCACGGGAAGGGAACTGGTACGAAACTATACAATTAGACTTAGCACAGCAACATACGTACTAGTCGCCCCGGGCATGGAATAGTCTGCCTGTCATTTTCTGACGTCTCTAGTTAGACAGTGCAAGGTGTAGTCTATCTCGCGCGTATTTCTACTTGCGCCTTTCTGTGCTAGTCGTCGTTGGCTTTATGATCCCTCACTAAGGGTGTCCGACGGATGTAGCGACTGTCCGATACTATCTTGAGTAGTCATGCAGTTTTATTTTATAAGTACGCGTAGGTATACTTAACAACTTAGCAACAATTTTTTTATTGAAATGTTTTCTATAGACCTCGCGTGCCAGTTACGTATAATAGTCACCTCGATAGCAGTAACACGTAACTAATCAATTTATTGCGCACTAATCCTTACTAATATTATAAGTCATCCTTACTATATAATATTATAAGTCAGAAAGTGAGTTTGTTTGTTTGTTTGTTCCGCTTTCACGCCGTAACTACTGAACCGATTGCTTTGAAATTTTGCAGACATAAAGATAGAAGTCCGGATTAAATAATAGGGTACTTTTTATCCCGGGAAAAAATGATGTTCCCGAGGGAAAACAAAAATATAGTTTGCTTGATAGATCGATATCAATCGATGATAGATCGATAATCGATCGATAGATGATAGATCGATGGCGCTGTGTGTCGTTTGAAACGAGAAGTTTTCTTATAGTTGTGCTTTATACCGCAATATAACCGAGTTCCACGCGGGCGAAGCCGCGGGCCGAAAGCTAGTTAGTCGATATTTCCAGTCCTAATAATGACAATCAAAGTGAAAAGCGGGGTAGGTATTGACCACTGAAATTAAGCGTCGAATTTTGAATGTTTTATGGTTACCGTAAATAAAAATGAACGCAACTCACGGTACGTCATGTCAATGAACTTTCTTGATGTACGTTACTTTTGTCTCAATAGAATATAACTGAAATGACTGCATTTTAAAAACACTTGTGAATTACTCGCTCGCATCACTGCCTCGGCCTAGACAAATTTTGTCTCGCCCGTTTACTTGGTTACACGTGATCAAGGCATTGTCCTGTGCCGCAGAGGCGGAGGCGCTCCAGCTGCTGCGGCCGGACCGCGTGTCTTCGTGGACGCTGGTGGGCGCGTTCTTCGTGCTGAACTTCAGCTTCGTGCTCCTTGAGACGCTGGCCACGCCGCTGACCATGGACCAGTTCGCGTGGGACAAGGCGCAGGCGCTGCGCAACATGGGCGCGCTCATGAGCGCCGGCGCCGTCGTGGCTTGCGTCACTTTTGCACTTATTTCCCCGCTCACCAAGATCTTCCAGGAACGGTGAGTTGGCAAAGCCTGTTCCTAGTTAATGCTACATAATGTAGAGAAGCCTGTTATAAGCATGTGTATAAGCTCTGTTAATTTAGGTGTCAGATCCTGCATACCAAATTTCATCTGAATTGATCCCGCCATTTGGTTATGCAGAGATAAAACATACACGCACACTTACAAACTGTCGTATTTACAGTATAAGTGTGGAGTGTGAAGTGTGATTATCTAGATCTAGAAGTGAAAATCGTACTGTAAAAATATCTACTAAATAATTGTATGAAATTAATGCACGAGACAGTGAAATACATAATATAAAATAATTATTATACTTATTTAAACCCTGCAACAAAAACTGGAGCACTGACTTCATGTCGATTTGCCACTTCAAGGGCCTGATAGACGTACGAACTTTAAGTCCGCGGTTTTTAAGTTTGCGAACTTACTCGGCTCGACGTCGGTGACACACGTGAAAGCTTACTCATAAGTACGCGGTTTCAAACCGGTGGATCGTCGACGATTTTGCGCGGTGGTTTTAAAGTACGCCTACTTACGGTGACACACAATCGAAAAAGGTCGTCGAGCCATAAGTACGCGTACTTGCTCGTACGTCTATCACCCCCTTCAGAACTCGCATATTTCTCTTAAAGATCTCTATGCTGTCACGTGTTGGAAAACCCTCGACTACAAACTTAATTCCGCGTAGTGTAAATTCTGTACTGAAATGTAACATGTTCCTATGTGTCTCCCCAGCGCGGTGCTCCTGTGGGGCGGCTTCCTGCTGGTGGGTCTGGCATCTGTGCTCTGCATCCCATGGGGCCCGGGCCCTCCGCCGCTGGCGCCCCCCGCGGGCGCCCCGGGCGCCGAGGCCGCCGGCGGCTGCCCGGCCGAGCGCCAGCCCTGGTGCGAGAGCTCCCGCGCGCTGTCCGTCACGCAGTTCTTCCTGGGCTACGCGGCGATGTCGGTGGGCTACCCGCTTGGGGTCACGCTCATACAGACCATCTTTTCCAAGGTGCTCGGGCCCCGGCCGCAGGTACGAAACTTTAATACTTCATTTTTATTGTACTCTGTTTTGAATTAGCACGACGAAGAACGTGAGATATACTGCCTGTAATTTTCTGAATCTCTAATTGGACAGTGACAGGTATAGTCAATCGCGCGTATCTCTAATCGCGCCTCGCTGTGCTAAGTCGGCAGGTTTCGGACTGTACTATCTACCCAGTGATTCCCAAAGCGGTCCAGGTCTACCCTTGGGCCCGGGGTCTACGCTGGTGTGAAAAAAATAGGTGTATCTTAGGAAGTCGGTAGAAATGTAAGAGGAGAGAATCCTCTAAATTTTTTAAAAAGGGTCGACGAGAAAAAATTGTGGTAACGTCTGATGTAACACAGATCCATCGTGACCCTCGTTATGAAAAGGTACCTACAAGGTAACTTAGGCTAAGGTTATTGACTGGTGATGGTTTGCAGGGTGTCTGGATGGGCGTGCTGACGGGCGCGGGCTGCGTGGCGCGCGCGCTGGGCCCGCTGTGCGTGGCGCTGCTGTACGCGCGGCGCGGGCCCGACGCGGCCTTCGGCGCCACGGCTGGCCTGACCCTAGCGACGCTGCTGCTGCTGCGCG